>QKWP01000079.1:323707-334725 GCA_003550325.1 Gigaspora rosea | reverse complement strand
ACCTGACTTTTCCAAAACTTTACAAGAACACTAGAATATGAGTAAATATAGGCGAATATGAGTGAATATAGGTGAATATAAGTAAATATGAATGAATATAAGCGAATATGAGCGAATATTAGGAATATAATAGTTTATTTTTTTATAACTAACTGTGAGGTGAGCGAAAATAAGTGTTTAGGATAGTTTTTGTATATAGTAATAGAATTAGATATGACGAAGTGCAAAAGTATTTAAAATAATATGTAATAATGTAAAAATAATACTGTAAAGAATGTATAATAATTATTAAAATATAATATAATAAAATATGTAATATTGTTTAAAAATTTTTAAATATAATTAAAATATAATAATAAATAATAAAAATATAAAATTTTATATTAATTGCAAAACTATGCGAAATATTGCGAAAACCTGTAAAAAAGCATGATTATGTGAATATGTATATCGTTTATTTATTTTTTGGGGTTTTCTAGGCATCTCTGGCCAGAGATATATAAGTTATAAATCTCTGGCCTTTTAGCTAATTAAATTGCTAAAAAGTCACGTGACTACTATTTTCCAGCGATCGCGCTATCACGTGAACGCGTCGGACAGGTCGACTCTTTTTGTGTAACCTGGAACTATACTAATAAGACACTAATATTAAAAAAAAATTAAAATTTTCGAACCTTTAAATCAAAGTATCTTGGTACCACCTTACCAAACTCGATAAATTTTTTTTATTTGAATTCTATAGAATTATAGAATTCAAATAAAAAATAATTTACTGAGTTTGGTCAGGTGGTTATGGAGATATCTTTGCATTAACTCAGCTCGAATCCGCAAAAAAATAATTATATGCATAATTTTTTTTTTTAAATACAGACTTTATTATTTTTAATTTATTATAGTGTAACAATATTATAACATCATAGACCCGTATGCCCAGTATCAATTTCGTACAGCAAAAAAAAACAAAAAAAAGGCTGTATTTCGCGATATAAACCATTTAACTTGATCGTCAGAACCACTTCGAACCTCCAACACAGTTTCCTCTAGATTTATTATACTCATACCTACTAAAAAAAAAGCCCAAAGAACGATGAAGTTAGAAGGCGAAATCATTCCCGTGAAAGCTCCGACGACGCTAGAAGTGAAAAGGTTTCAACAATGATACAAAGGTGGTGAAATCATGCCCGTGAAGGCTCCAACGACAACTATGACATCGCAGCGACTTCTGGCAAAGAAAAGTTAACTCGAGAGAAAGAAGAGAAAGAAAGAGGAGAGAAGAAAAAAAAACAATAAGGAAGAACACTTATCTCAAAGCGAAACCTTCTGAAACGGCGAAACCTTCTGAAACTACGATACCGAAACGACCGAATCACACTAAACCTACAAAAGAAAAGGCTAGCTCAATCTGAGAAAAATAAAAGAAAAATAATTAAAAAAACCACTACTTATCTCGCAAAATCCAGTTCTGGCGAAGCGAAACCGAAAGACATACCAAAAATTGCAGAGAAATATTGAAGAGGGAAAAAAAAACCAAGAAATCCCAACAAGTCTTGCTTACTAAGAATAAACGCCAAGAACGAAAACTTAAAATTGCCAAAGAAGGAATCTCAACGAACGAAACAACCAAACGATGAAAATCAAGAATCTTCACCAACGATGTCACGGAAACGGTATAAACCTAAAATTACCAACGACAGCGCCAAAACGACGAATTCTAAAATCTCCACAAACGACGGTTCTGAAATAATGAAAGCCCCAATTTCACCTACTACAACGGCTCCTTACCCGGTTTTCCAGCGAAACAAGCCTAAAATAGAAAGAAAGAGTTATTCAAAGAAGAAAAAAAGCAACGAAAAAAAAAACTACATATCTCAGGATCCCGAATCACTAGTATTCTGGAAAGCAAACCTACAAAAGGAAGTCAGCGTCAGTTCAAAAAACAAAAAAAATGAAATGAAAAAAAGAAGCCAACAAAAAAAATTACTTATCTTACAAGACAGGACAGTAAGACCGTTTCTAGCGAAGCAAAAAAGAAAAACAAATGCGAAAGAAAAAAACAGATCTAGATCATCAAAAAAAAAAATAAACTTGCCTTAATCTGGGTTACACAAAAGCAGCTGACCCGTCCGGCATGATCACGTGATCACATGATCGCCTAAAAATAATGGTCACATGACATTTTAGCAATTTAATTGGCTAAAAGGCCAGAGATATATAACTTATATATCTCTGGCCAGAGATGCGTAGAAAAACCTTTATTTTTTAAAAAATTTTAAAATTTGCAAAATATTGCGAAACAATGCGAAAATATCAAAATATTACCTCCTGCATGCATTAGTTTATTGATCTGCATAAGTACGCGATCCCTATAGGGGAGGTAATTTGCATTTTTTTATTTGGTCTATGCAATATTTCGCAATATATTTTGAAATATTTCGAAATAATAACCGTAATATTACCGTAATATAACGTAATATATTACATAATAACCCGTGGCAATCGTAAGATTTTTGTAATATTACGGGCCGTAATATCTTACGTAATATTACGTATATATAATTCGCTAATGTAGTTTCTTGAATGTATTTTCTAATATTAATTTACCTATATTTTATTATATTATTTTATATTACATTATTATTATATTATATTATTAACTATATATGGCTTAGTTAGAAGTATGAGTAACATGGTTAACCATTTCTACCATTTCTACCATTTCTACTATTTCTACCATTTTTACCATTTCGTACTATTGTAACTTATAGCTGTAAAAAGATATATAAACCCTAGTTTTCTCTCTTCCTACACATTAGACTCAGATTCCCCTCCTCCTCCCTCTAACGCCTAAAATAGTTATATCTCTTGCATATTATTATCTAAATAAATAAAATATATCTTTGATCAATAAATATACTCTTGTCATTTAATAAATATATACTGAACCGCTTTAGTGAAGTAATATTCCACTTCTATACCACTTCATATCTTCTCTGACCCTTACAAGATCCCTGTCGCTGTGTGCTATATTGCAAGTACTATATTGAAGGCTATAGTCGCTTGTAACATTTTGGTGCCTTCTGGCAGAAATCATTTAAAACAGCCGGAACACTAGGAACTCTCTTCTCTCTTCTCTGCAAGGATATATCTTTGGTTACCTCTCTCCTCTTCTTCTCTTCTCTTATAATTAAGTATTATTTTTTTGAGTTACCTGTTGAATTGAAAGAGATTCGTTCAGAAGGGCATACTTGAAGCCTCTTGCATTTGTTGCACCGGTATTTTCCTGTCGAATTGAAAAAGATTCGTTCAGAAGGGCATACTTGAAGCCTCTGCTTTTGTAGCACTTGTTGTTTTTGAATTAGTAATTTTAGAATCAGATTAGCATTTTTATTTTTTTTCTAACTTATATTAGAAACTCTCAAACCTGTTTAACTTAAATTTGAAACTGTAAAGTCTACTAACTATCTTCTTAGACCTCTTTATGAATAGAGCTTACCAAATTCATTTAGAACAAATTGAAGCGCACGACGCCAACCATCCTTCTACTCTTGCCATAGACGTCCAACAAATTGTTAACCCAGACCTATCTTGTACAGTTTGCTATCCTCCTGTCACCTATTTTCGAGCTTTTCGCACTTTTTGGAATCGATACCAACAAGCATACCTTGCCACTAGCTATACTCAACAAACTATTGCCGCTTTTTATACTCTCAAAGAATATAACAATTATAACGCTGCTAGAGCTGCTGCTAGAGACATTGTTTTTAGCTGCCACTATAATAATCCCAATCCTAACCCCACTGAAGTTATTGCTGCCCTCTTTCGAGAATATACTCGGCACACTTTACGACCTATTTTACCTCTCAATTTTGAAGGAAACGCTTTTGATCTATATATCGAAGGCCCTACCCTAGCCACTCCTATTCAACCCGCACGAATAACTAATACTTTTAATAACCCCTCACCAGTACTACGCCCCAGAACAACAACAATAATATTTTTACATTTAATCCTACTCCTGCCCCACAATCTATATATAACCTATTCCCCGAAGAATTAGACGACCCAGTTGAACCCTCCCATTCTCCTACTTTAGCCCCTTACGACGAAAATACTACTCATATTCAATTTCCTCCTACACTTCAATTACCTACTTCCACTATTAGTGAAATCCCTTTAAATAACCCACTTCCACGCACAACTACTCCTCCTCCAACTCGAGTTGCTCAACTTATTCAAAATCTTAATTCTTATATCTATTTTCAACGCACACCTCAACCTACAACTACTCCTCAACCACCCATAGTTAACGAATTCTATCCTGAAAACCAATTTGCACCCAATACTACACCTTTACATACTCCTCCTTTTCAACGACAATGCCAAACACTTGAACCCCAACCAGAGTTTGTCCAACCTCAATTTATTGGAGCTTACCCAGACCAAGGAATTGTAGAACAAGTACTTCCCGAAGAAGAAATAAATTTAAGAAGAGAAAATTTTGAAGAAATAAATTTAGTTGGAATATTAGAAGAATTAGAAGAAATACAAGAAGAAATAAATTATCAAGTTCAAGAACCAGAAGAAGAAGCACACTCAGAACCTAAATTAGAAGCAACTATAGAAGAACCAGAACCTGAAAGAAACATGGCTGAAGAAGCTTTAACTGCCACTGCTGAAGCAATGACTACTCTCGCCAATGCTCTTGGACGAGGTGGTGAAAAGTTACTTCTTAAAATCGACTTCTATTGAGGTGACGGAACCCAGGACCCTGTAACATGGCTAGAAGAATTTGAAAGAGCCGCTAAGGCTAATCACTGGAGTCCTGCTCGACAATTAGAACTCGCCTGTGCTTACATGAAAGATAATGCTCAAGAATGGCTTGCAAGTCTTGAAAACGCCCCCACTCATTTTTATCATGCTCGACATGACCGAGAAGTTGATGGCGTACATATCTATAGCTTCTCCCATCTCTTTAAAGAAAAGTTTAGTACTACTAAACAAAAAGCCACCTAGCAAAAACAATTATTTGAAATTAAACAAGCCGCAGATACAGTTGATACCTATATTAGCCGCTTTAAACGCCTCAAAGGATGAGTGGATCCCACTAGTGCTTTTCCTGAAGCCGTTTTGATCCAGTTCTTTATTCAGGGGTATTCAGGGACTACGACCTGAATATGCCATGAATGTTCAAGCTGCCGAACCTGCTGAATTGGATGATGCTATTACCGAAGCCAGAAAATAGGAAACTAGTCGGATAATGGCTTCTGCACATAATACCAATGATGCCAACCAAGCCATTGAATGTCCTACCGAACAAATTGCTAAGCTTAGCATAAATCTCGCTGAAAAACAAGCTGCCCCCCTACTCCCACTTCTGCCTACTATACTGACCAAAGTAAGGACCAACCCCAATCTAGCACTAGAAATGCTACATGCTATTATTGTGGCCAAAAAGGACATTTTATTAGAAATTGTCATACTCGGTACCAGGATAATAAAAAGGATTACCAAGGATACCAATCTCGAGGCAGAAGCAATAACTACTCCTCCAGAAATAATCAATCCTATGACAGATCCAGATCCAGAAACAGAAGCCAATCCAGGGATAGAAATTATAACCGCTCTGGATATAACCGACCCAGAAGCCGAAGTCAATCACGTGATAGGTATAAAGATAGTAGAAACTATCACTCCTCAAACCGATCTAGGTCCAGAAACTGCTCCTCTACACCCTATTCTCGTGATGTTTATGCTCTTGAAACTGCCAATGATTACACCTATGAACAATTTGAAGCCTTTCTGGCCAATGAAACTATTAGAATTGCTCTTTCTAACCTTTTGGTTGAAGAATCCAATACCCTTCAGATCCAGACACCTACCTACACTACTCCTGTTAAGTATAATATCAAACTTAATGGAAAGCTCTATCATGCTGTAATTGATAGTGGTGCTGCTATTAGTATGATTTCTAACCAAGTTGTAAGAGAACTTGGATTGAAAATAGAAGCACCTTTCTTTAGCCTAATTGTCTCAGCCACTGGACCCTCTGTTTGACCTTAGGCATAATCAAAAACCTACCCATTGAAATTGAAGGAACCACCATCCCTATGGATGTCGAAGTAATGAATGCTACCTCTTACTCATTACTTCTAGGAAATGACTAGTTGCAGAAAGTAGATGCTAGTTATAGTTAGAAAAACAAAGCTTATACCCTTAGGTGGAATAAAAAGAAAATTCACGTACCTACTACCTATAAGCACGATCAACCTTTGCCTGCTCAACCTACTATCACTGATGAAAAGGAATTAGAGAAGTTTGAACAAGAATACCTTCATCCAAAAGAAGCCTACGTAATAGAAACAGAATATGACAATTGGACAACTGTCACTTATAGATTCAGACTCAGCGCCTCTTTTACTAAGCAGAAATGTGGACGCTGCTACTCTTACATTCATCTTTATGCTAACTGTCCTAACAATGAATGTTACCGTTGCCATCGCTATGGACACCTTGCTGCATACTGTCCTAAACAATCCCCCAAAAGAAATATTTGCAAAACCTGTTCTCAACCTGGACAGCTGTATAAGGACTGCTCTGATAACTTATATTATCAATGTAAAGAATATGGACACATTGGTTCCAACTACCCCCAAATGACCCAGATTTTAGAAAACCAACAATATCAATATGGTTGTCAACCTCAGGAAGTAAATGCCAATCGACTATCACATTTTTCTCCTTTTAGGGTTAACCATTGCTATAAATAGGGTGTGCAATGGGCCGGATTGGGCCGGGTATATTCAAACTCAAGCCCGGCCCATAGAATTATAAACCCAGTCCACGCCCAGTCCAATCAATTACAGGATTAAATATCTAGGCCCAATCCCGGCCCATTAAATTACAAACCCAACCCAAGCCCAGCCCAATTAGTCACGGGTTTGAAATATAAACCCAAACCCGGCCCAGGCCCGACCCAACCTGTCCCAACCGGGCCTAACCCGACCCGACCTATAATTTGCAAGTAGTACTACAAATCGTATCAAAAAATGCAATCGATTAAATTGATTATAGCCAACTAACCGATTAATCGATTAGTCAATTAATCGATTAATTTACTAATCTATTGGTTAGTATATATATCGAAATGGCTTGGATATTGCATAGCTATTAATTAAAAGATCAAAGTACTATATGATATACTGTATATGTACTATGTAAATAACTAGTTTAGAGGTCTGATCCAGTCAAAAAATATCTATTCGAATATTCATTTGTTCAATCTTATTATATTCGAATATTCATTGAAAATATTGAATGAATATTCGAAATATTCATTGAATATTCACTAAATATTATTGCAATAGAATTCAAATATCATATAATCGAAGTTATTAATCTTGGCATCATAATTGATATTTCTTTTTTAGAAGTTCAAAATGTGAACGATTGGCACAAAATTATAATCTAGAAACTTTTCTTGGCATTATAATTGATATTTCTTTTTTAGGAGAGATTACATGATCCAAAATTAGCCAACAAAAATAAAATTTTAATACTATAGATTATGTATATTCTGATTTTGCGTGACATAGTGATGTAGCTTATTTATACTTATTTTAACTTCAATTATATAATTTATTTGTAATTGCCTAAAAAATTATCCGTTCGTTTATGGTTTAACCTAACTGGTTTTAATACCATTCCGAAAATATCAACGTCATTCATCCACCCCTTAAAAATTTTCACTATCTGGTCAAATCAAAATTTAAGTCATGTAACATAAAATCAAACAAAAACGCCTTCAAACCCTAACTCTACCTAAGCAGAAGCAAAATTTTATGCGATTAAATGTTTTTAACCCTTAGTTATCTAAGGTATATCTTGATTTTAGTATACTAATTTTAAATATTTTAACAACTTTCGGATTATAATGTAGATAACTCGATAATAAGAAAATTTATAAAGATTATAATAAAATCTTTATAAAGAGATATTAAAAATTCATTGAAGTGGTGATGTGCCGAATTGTCTTAAAGTATAACAGCATATTTTTTTAGTTTTTAGTTGAAGATAGTACGTAATTTAGGGAAGTCAAATTAGAATGGTATAGAAAATTCTGAAAAGTAAGTAATGAATAGAAAGATATGATGATGAGATTTTTTTTTTTTTGAAGCAACTTCTAATTTTGAAACAAAAGATTATAAAATTATATCAAACTGGAAATAACACCTTCACTTTAATTTAAAAAAAAATCCAAATCCTATTTTTTGAACATTAGTTATTGGCTTTTCAGGATTAGTTTAGGAAATTTATAAAAGTACGACAAAAAGAGGTCTCCAGTGGCAGTTTCTTTTCGCTATATAACTGAATAATAAAATTGTAAAAATTCGGTATCGGCAAACATTTTTCTACGTATGTACGTACGTACATACATACCATAAAAAAAAAAAATTTTTTTCACTAATTATGCTTTTCTAACTATAAAGTTATTCATGTGCGACACTAGTTTCTATATATATTTTCAGATAACTATATATATTACGTATTACTATAGTTCAAAAAAAAGAAGTAAAATTTTAATATGATAGGTCAGTGACCAATAAGAACTATATACTTTTAATGGGTATTACCGGGTCTTATCGGGCCTCTTTGTAATACCCGGACCTGGCCCATTATTTTACAAGCCCAGCCCGAACCTGGCCTGATTAATTACGGGCTTAAAAATTTGGGCCTAGGCCCAGTCCATTATTTTACAAAACCAGCCCAAACCCGGCCCAATTAATCATGAGCTTAAAAATTTTGGCCCGGGCCCAGCCCAACTCAGCCCAATCCACAAATTGCCGGGTTTGGCCCAGCCCATTGCACACCCTAGCTGTAATGCAAGGTACCCAAAAGACCAGAGGGAATCAGGCCTTTTGAGCAAACCTTAATTTGCAAAGAATGTTGGATTGACTTCCACCGAGACCTAGATCCAGAAGACCCACGAAGTATAGAGTTCTTCACCAATGGTGAAGGCCGAGGAACGCTAACAGAATGTAAGCTTTGTAGAGAACAAGGCATTAGATCTAAGATGGTTAAACTTGATTCTATCCGAGAGGATACTCGGTTCTGCAACCTTGAATGCTTGTATGCTTATAAAGCTGCCCAGGATGTAGAATGGAATCCCAACTACAACCTATGGACTTGAGTACGTCACTATACCGAATCCACCAGAAACGCCGGACATACATATGATCTTAATCAAAGCCGAATTTATCGACTCGCCCAGATACAGATTGGAGAAAGTAATGAAGACCTCGCTCATGCTCTTGAACCCCAAATAGCTGATCTATCCAACCAGGACTACACCTATAATGAAGTCAATGTTATTATGAGAGCCTCCCAAGTACAATTGAGTGAAACTGAAGAAGAGACTCTACAAAGAATTTTAGAAGAATCTTTTGACACTAGTCATCCAGACTTTGATCAAAAGAAAGCTATGGAAAACTTACAAAGAAATTTCCAAGGAACTGTTGGACTCTGTAAGAAATGAATTATGGCCAAAAAGAACACTGAGTTAGAACAATTTGACTCCTATTGTGAGGAATGTTATAAAGCACTTCACTTTTTTCCAGACCCAGAAGTTCTGTCTCCTTCAACCTCTCCAACACCAGGATCACCTGTTGTTGCACTCATCAAAACCAGTGTTGGAATATGACCAGGTTATAACAGGTCATATCAAAGTTTAATTAATAAAATTATATTACTATAGTTATATGATTTCATTAATTAAACTTGGTAATATAATTTGTTATGGCTTATATCAAATGATATAAGCAATGAACTTAGTAATATGACCTGTTATGATCTGTTATATGACTTTTTTGTGATATGACCTGTTATGACTGGTCATAACAGGTCATATCACATAAAAGTCAAATAACAGGTCATAACAGGTCATATTACTAAGTTCAATTGATGAGATCATTTGACATAAGCCATAACAAATTATATTACCAAGTTTAATTAATGAAATCATATAACTATAGTAATATAATTTTACTAATTAAACTTTGATATGACCTGTTATGACCTGGTCATATTCCAATACTGATCAAAACTGCACTAGCAATTTTAGAACCCACTGACCTAGTCCCTCTCCTCCAGGAACAGATTAGGCAACAGGCCCAAATTATTGCTCTGTTGCAGGAACAAGCCAAAACATTCAAACACCAGGACCAGACCATAAAGGAACTACAAGCTCGAGTTAGTTACTTTGAAACCTTCCATTATCGACTAAGGGACTTGTATAATAAATCCTCTTCCTCTACCGCTCCTATATCCAATCTTAATAATGGTGATGCTCAAAATTTTTGAGTCATCCTGAGCAAGATCAAAAACTACTCGAAGATACAGACAATTCTAGACCCAGAATTATTTGAGAAATTTATACTGTGACTCAGGAAATCAAACCATAAGTAGGACTCTTAACTACTCACCAAGGAGCCCAGTTTCGACAACTGCTTCTTGAATTTGCTGACCTCTTTGCAAAAGATATAACCCAACTAGGTAAAACTGACCTAGTAACCCATAGAATCTTTACTGACGACATACTCTCTGTTAGTTCTCGACCTTATATGGTGCCTCTTACTGAACAAACATTTATTAATGAAGAGGTACAACAAATGTTGGATAACAAGTTAATAAAAGAGTCCTCTAGCCCTTGGGCCTCTCTTGTTGTATTGGTAACAAAGAAACATGGAAAGAAAAGATTTTGTGTAGATTACATCAGGAAATTAAAAACATTAATAATTTGTAGTGATCTTCAAGTTTATCAAATCAGCGCAGAATCTTGTTTAAAAATTTGCAAAGATCTTCAAAATTTAGATTTTTGCAGTTCTTCGCAGATTTTTTGACTAAAATCTGTGCAAATTTTTAAAAAGTATAATCTTCGCAGATTATAATAGGCGCCACCTATTATAATCTGCAATAATCTCCAAAATTATAACTACTATACTTACCTGCCAGTAAGAACACAA
>QKWP01000079.1:286497-318287 GCA_003550325.1 Gigaspora rosea | reverse complement strand
ATTTCCAATTAGACAAAAAAAAATCCTTTTAGTTAATCAAATAATTGAATAGTAAAACGGACTATAGTACATACACTATATTAAGATTTTGTAAGGAATTTTTTCTGTCAGAACACGAATTACTAGGCAAAATCGAATAAAACTCGATTTTAGAATTTTTGATTTCGGACAATCAAAATCTATTTGTACTAAAAATAGAGTTTAATTGTCCGAAATCAAAAACTCGAAAATCGAGGTTTACTTTTTTTTTATTCTCATATAAAAAAATTTATACATATATAAAAAACCTCCAGGCGGCCGGGTCCAAAAATTTATTAAATGTTATGTAAACCAGTTTATTTTATTTGTATCGCCTTAATTAAATAAATTTAAATAAATATATAAATAAAAATATAGTAAATAAATTAATATAATATAACTAGTGAATTCGCTCTAAATTTTGGCCCAAATTAAGCTTAATTCAGGTTATTACACTTTTTATTATTTAATAAAAATTTGCGCAGATTTATATATTTCTAAAATCTGCACAGAATTTGTTAAAAATTTTTCTTCAACTATAATTGTGGGGTCACAGATCTTCACAGATTTTTGATTATTGTTGGGTTTTAAAAATCTGCGCAGATCTGCACCTAAAAAATTCTCCTGATGTATAGAAAACTCAATGCCGTTACCAAAAAGAACCAATATTCCCTACCCCAAATAGATGAAATGCTTGACTCACTTGCTGGAGCTACTTATTTTTCCACCCTTGACCTCATGAGTGGATACTGGCAAGTAAAAGTACACCCAAAAGATAGAGAGAAAACTGCTTTCATTACTAGATATGGAACCTACGAGTTCAATGTTATGCCCTTTGGATTGTGTAATGCCCCTGCTACCTTTCAACACCTTATGAATAAAGTTTACAAAGGCATAGCTTACAAATATGTAGTAGTCTATCTGAATGATACCAATGTCTTCTCACGAACATTTGATGACCATATTAAATATCTAAGAGAAGTATTCACTAGAATACGTGAAGCAGGATTGAAGCTAAATATTGAAAAATGTAATTTTTGGATGAAACGCCTACCTTTCTTAGGACATATAATAGAAGAAAAAGGAATCTCTCCAGACCCAGACAAGATAATTGCTGTTCAGAAAATTCAACCTCCCAAAAGTGTTACCCAGCTACGCTTATTCCTAGGCCTTGCTGGATATTACTGACGGTTTATAAAACACTTTTCCTCTATTGCTTACCCTCTTAACCAATTGCTACATAAGGACAATACTTATGGATGGGATGACCAATGTCAAAAAGCCTTTGATGAACTCAAGCATCGACTTACTACTGCCTCTATCCTCATATACCCTGACTACAAAAGGGAATTTATTTTAGCCACTGATGCTTCCTATACCGGATTTGGAGCCACTCTCAGTCAAATATCGGATGATAAAAAGGAACATCCTATTGCTTATGCTAGTAAAAGTTTAAAAAGAGAAGAAATGAACTATGGAGCAACTGAATTAGAATGTGCTGCCATAGTATGGGCAATTGAACACTTCCACAAATACTTTGGTACAAGTCACTTTACATTGGTTACCGACCACTCTGCTCTCAAATGGTTAAAATCTTCCCAACCAAAAGGACGTTTAGGTCGATAGATGATGAAACTCCAACCTTATCACTTTACTATCATCCATAAGCCTGGAAGAATCCATTCGAATATTGATGCTCTTTCTCGATTACCGACCCAGACACACTCCTCTACTACTGCTGTTACATGAACTTAGACCAATACCAAAATTTAATAGAGTACTTAGAAACAGACACACTTCTCTCTAATTTAACGGACAATGAAAAACGGACAATTATTAATCAATTTAGACATTATAAAGTAAAGGATAAATTATTATATAAAAAGAATCGAAAAGACCCAGACAAACCTATTAGAGTAATCAAATAGACCAAAGTTGAACCCATCTTGTATATAATGCATAGTCATCCTACTGCCAGACATTTAGGAACAGATGCTATGTATTATAAAATATCTGAATGCTACTATTGGAACCAAATGTACAAAGATGTTCAGAATTATGTTCGCTTATGTGAAGTCTGCCAAAAACGAGGCAAAAGCAAAAGAAAAGAACCTCTTCACCCTATTCAAGTAGGAAGAGCCTTTAAACGAATAGGCATAGACCTAGTAGGACCTTTACCAATAACTGCTCGCAACAATCGCTACATTATTGTTGCAGCTGACTATCTTACTCGCTGGCCTGAAGCTAAAGCTGTACCAGATGCAGGTGCAGAAACTTTAGCAAAGTTCATTTTTGAAGAAATTGTTTGCAGACATAGAGTTCCCAAGATTATTCTTTCTGATAATGGAAAGAATTTCACTAGTAAAGTTGTTAGAATATTGTATGAAAAATTTTTAATAAAACACATATTCTCCTCACCTTACTATCCCCAGACCAATGGAATGGTTGAAAGATTAAATAGAACACTTTGTAATTCTCTTGCAAAAGTTACAGAAAATATTGAAGATTGGGACATGAACATATCTGCTGTACTGTTTGCATACAGAACTAAAAGACATGCAACCACTGGATATACCCCTTTCCACTTAGTATATGGTAGACAAGCTATCCTACCCATTGAAACTGTTATCCCCATAGACCCAGTTGACTCAGATGAAGAAATATCATTAGAAGACAGTATATTACAAAGAGCCTTTGAATTAATAGAAGAATTACCATACCAACATAATGCTGCCAGAGAGAATACAATTAAATCCCAAAAGAAACAGAAAGTTAGATTTGACTCAAGAATACAAAAAGAAGAATTTGAAATTGGTGACAAAGTTTGGGTACAAAGAAAAGACATAGAAGCCTCTTGCTCTGCAAAATTTGAAGAGAAAAGAATAGGACCATTTATTGTTAAGGAAAAATTGAATAATGGTGCCTATAAACTGTGTACAATGGATGGAAAAACATTAAAGCAGTACTACAATAGTGATCGTCTTGTTAAGTACTACGAGAAACAAGATTGGCAACCTATGATTGTCATTTAGAATTTCCGGAGAGAAATTCTTAAAACAGATGGAAACACAGCCTTAACCCCTTAATTTATAGTGTACAACAAACAATTTTTTTAGAATCAGATTACCCCATTTTATTTAAAAATTAGAAGTAACAATAATATATAGAAATCGGATTTTTATATTCGTGGAACGTTTGCTACTAAGTAAAGTCAATCAATATTGATCCGTTCGAGCTGAAATTTTGACTGTATACCCATCGAAAGATTCCGCATCTTTTCTACTAAGCTTATCTTAGTATGAAACCGCCTCTAGAACGCGCAAATCGACTTGACGGCATTTTTGATTTACAAGAAGATTTTTGGTCACGTGATCTACGTTACGAATTTTTGATCACATGATAGCCGTTACGAACGTAATAGACAAATATCTAGTCTTATTTTTATTTACCATGTACAACAATATTTTTATTATTAGATTAGCCACCCTTACTCCAATATTACAATTTTTAAAAATATTTCTCCTTTTCCTTTTTCTCTCAAAGAACAAAACTTTAATTTTCTTTATGGAAACTTTAACACTCCAACCCCAAACCTTATTTACCCTTGCTGAATTTATTAAGTATTGGAATTTAGACCCCTTATCACAAAATCATAGTTTTGGTATTACTCTGAATAATGTTATTATAACTATTGGAAATGAGATTTTGCTCTCACTACAATTCTCTACAGAAAATGAAACCCAGATCCAGAATGATCCCTTACCCGAACCAAATCTTGAGAGCCATACTTATCCCACTGAACCCATTCAAGAAGATTTAGAATTAGAACCAGAAGACAATGCGATTGACCCTCTATCAGAGTCCATTGAAGAAAACACAATAATCCTTCCTGAACCAGAAAATGAAAAAGAACCAAAGAGGACCACCTTAAACAAAATGATTGATGATTTAACTGAAACAAGGGATAGAACATACATCCGAAGAGATTCTTTAACTGGAAATACTGACTCAGAAAAGTTAAAAGACATACTTACTCGACTCAGAATAGAGAGCCGTGGAAAACATAGAGAACCTCAAATTAAAATCCTTGAAGCCTGTTATTATCTCGAACAACTAAAGATAAATAACAAAACCAAGAAAAAGACCCAAAAGTTATGGAACACTCTAAAAGAAAGCTTAGGATCTCGACGAGCTTCACAAGTATGGAAATGTGCCAACCGAATTTTCCAACTACTCCAAATTTGTGGATTGTCTACTCTTTACTTCACTATGGACATAACTTATACTAACTTGGAAGAGTTAAGTGAAGAAAAGTTCTTAACACTCTTAGATGAAATTAGAATTCGCAGTGCTCATTCTTAAAGGGGACAGAAATGTTATAGAATAAGTTTTAGTATTAGTTTCTTGAATGTATCTTCTAGTATATTTTATTATATTATTTTATTATTGTATAATTATATTTTATTATTTTATATTACATTCTTATTATTTTATATTATTAACTATATATGGCTTAGTTAGAAGTACGAGTAACATGGTTAACCATTTCTACCATTTCTACCGTTTCTACCATTTCTACCATTTTTACCATTTCGTACTATTGTAACTTATAGCTGTAAAAAGATATATAAACCCTAGTTTTCTCCCTTCCTACACATTAGACTCAGATTCCCCTCCTCCTCCCTCTAACGCCTAAAATAGTTATATCTCTTGCATATTATTATCTAAATAAATAAAATATATCTTTGATCAATAAATATACTCTTGTCATTTAATGAATATATACTAAACCGCTCTAGTGAAGTAATATTCTACTTCTACACCACTTCATATCTTCTCTGACCCTTACAAGATCCCTGCCGCTGTGTGCTGTGTTGCAAGTACTATATTGAAGGCTATAGTTGCTTGTAACATTATAAAGAAATATTAGTTCTATAACTATGCCAAATATTTTTTTTGAAAACCTTCTATATAAAAAGTTGATGCATTTTAAAGATTACTATTGTTTTATATGTAATTACTATGTGTTTCAATTTTAATTGACTTTAAAGTACTATAACTTTTTATAAAGCCAACATTTTAAAAATCTGATCAGTAACTTTGTTTTCTATGATAAGCTTTACAAGTTTGCCAAATAGCTTTTAAAAATATTGTCTTTATAAAAAGATGATGCATTTCAAAGTTACCCTATTTTATTGTCTAGTATAGGCTTCTAGCACCATAGAAAAAACAAAAGAAGCAATAACAGAACTGAAAAGTATACTATTAAACCTGTACTAGATTATAAAAATTATATAATATACTAAATGAATAAGTCTCTACTCTACATTCATCTAAGCATTATATATAAAATGGGTAAAAACATAAAAAAAACCTGTAAAGAACCTTGCGCCTAAAAGAATCTTTTAAAAAAATTTCATATTAGGTTTTTCTTCAAAATATTTCGCATATTATTTATTGTTTGCAAACCTATTTTAACAAAAAAAGTTTATTTTTTTATAGGTCAACTCGGTAATGTGACTGATTTACATAATAGGTTATATGAGCATTTGATTATGCATTGTACAAAGTTACCGTATTTGTCCGAAAATAAGCTACCCTTTTTGGCCAAAAAGTTACACAAAAAATCGTGGGGGTAGCTTATTTTCAGATTGTTAAATTTTTCGAAAAATTGAAAAACGTACTAATAAAAAGTTGTCCAAATGCCATGAAATTTTTACTGTAGGTGTATTTCATTACGCTGAACAACTTTACTTATTCGACCTTTTGAAGTTTACTTAGTAGAAAAAAGTTTTATATGTAGCAACTGTTAACGATTTCTTTAAAAATTTTTCTGAAAATCTGGAGGGTAGCTTCTTTTGGAGGTAGCTTATTTTCGAAAACCTACGGTATACAAACATATATTTAAATCAGATTTTGTATAAATAATATAAAATATGAAGTCATAGATTGTAGCAATAATACATAAAATTATAATAATGTATGCATTGCATAAATATGAAATCATAAATGATAATGATAATATAAATATGCATCATAGATCACAATATGACAATAACAAAAGGAAGAAGTTTGCTTGTTTTATTAGAAAAGGTGTACAGTGAAGGAGTGAAGAAGTCATTAGTGGAAAACTAAGAAGCAGTAGAAAATAAATTTTACCTAAAAATGAATAATTAAATTATAAAAAACATTAATTATTAAATCGAAAGAATATAGAAGACAGTATATTTATAAAAACATGTTTTACTAGTAAACTGAAAGAATTCACAATGAAAGAAAAACAGAAGCTTATAGAGCAAGTGTCGCATTTGGAAATAAAGGTAGTACATTTGAACATAAGAAAGAGAGTATTTGGTAGAACATTTGGAAATAAAAAAGGTAGTGCATTTGAAATAAGAAAGCAGCTCGTTAGAAATATAAAAAGTTGGTGCATTTGGAGATAAAAAAGACGGTGTTAGTGGTAAACTAAAAGAAGAAACAATAAACAAAGTGAAGAAATTACCTAACAAACAAACAATTAAAAGTGAACCTTAAGCAAGCATAAAAAAAATAAGAATATAGAAAGGGCGGTGTATTTAAAACAAAGGTGAATATTAGTGATTAGTTAAAGAACAATTATTGTGCAAAGAAATTGAGATTTATTTCGTAAAGGTTATTCCTATGACAATATACAAAGTTATACAATTAAGTACAGCTTTAATGTGTATATTATATTAAATAAATACTAATAGAAGTATTGGTTTACTATTTGGACGTGCTATTGAGACATATGTTTTGTTACTAACAATTGTAAAAGATGCATATTTAAATGCCAAAGCCAACAAAAGGTAAATCAGGCAATTCAAAAAAATTTTGTTATTCTTAAATGCAAAAAAGATGTAATTGACTTTAAAGGCTAAACAACTGTTAATAGTATGACAAAATTATCAAATTGTTTAGATGATATACTTGAACTTACAGATAAAGGTCGAAGGCAGGCTACTCAAATTCAGCAAGGCTTGGCTTCAGATTTTTGTGTTTGGTATTGGGTTTTTTATTGCACAGGAAATAGTAATTGTTTGTGAGATTGTGGTGAATTCAGAAGTTGTATGTCTAATTGTTACTTAATATGGTTGCAGAGAGATTTTCTGTTCAGTTATGTATAAAAGGTCAGCATATACCTACGAATGTTTCTATTCAATATGAAGGAACCATTATATATCTTAATTTAAAGAGAAGTATAAGAGATCAGGTTATTTTAAGTTGGAGAGCAAATAGTTGTACAGCGAAAAAAGTAAAACTCAAACTTCTAGCTTTATTTAATAGTGTATCAAAAGAACAGTTAGAGATGGAAGAAAAATATAGAACCAATGTTTATAATGAAAAAAAGCTTTAGCAACTATTAGAATGAAACAATAAATATATTTATAGTGATATAGGTCCGTGGACTATATTGCATGGATTAATTATAGATGAATTAAAAAAAAAGGTTCTGTTCTTTATTATTAACAAAAAGATCAAACTGCTTCCTTAAATTCACTACAACATTATTATCAACTTACTGTAAGTAATAATATATAGTTAGAACAAGTGCATGATTATGGTTTATTTTGTTTTGGTATTGATGCAATATATGATCTTAACAATGATTGAGCACCTATTCATGCTTTGGTAGTACTGTAGAAAATTGTAGGAACTGGGGTACACCCATAGGATTTGCTTATCTAATAAGGAAAACATGCATATGATAAGACTTGCTATTGAGATGATAAAAGCAAATGTAACTTGTTGAAACACAAGCTGTGAACACCTGTATAAATATATTACACTACTAGTGTTGTTAGTCGAAATATACCATTTAGTCAAATATTTAGATACTTAAGTATCTAAATATATTTTGACATTACATTATTTTTTGTCGAAATGTCGAAATTCTAAATTTGACTAAATGTCTAAATACTTGACGAAATAAATATTATATGACTAAATGCCTAAATACTTGATGAAATGAATATTATATGACTAAATGTCTAAATACATGATGAAATAAATATTAAATGACTAAATGTCTAAATGTTTGATCTATATACATTATGGCTAAATATCTAAATGCTTAATGATTTAAATAAATGTCAATGCTTGACAAAATAAATATTACATATATGTATGACTAAATGTATAAATATAGATAAACATTTGGACTATTTAGACATTTTGACTATTTTACATTTTGACTATTTAGACATTTTGACGATATTTCATCATTTCAACACTATTTAGACAGACATTTTAGCACTATTTAGACATTTAGATACTATTTAGACATTTATTTCGACACTATTTAGATATTTTGACACTATTTAGGCATTTCAAAATTAATTTAGTATTTTGACATTAATTTAGAATTTCGACACTATTTAGACATTTTGACACTATTTAGGCATTTCGACACTATTAGGCATTTCGACATTAATTTAGTATTTTGACATTAATTTAGAATTTCGACATTTATTTAGAATTTTGACATGCTAAATGTTGAAAGTTGAAATATTTCTACATAGCTCAAAACAATTTCGACTAACAATACTATACACTACTAAATAATAAAGAATTTAAACGCATATAGCCATGTGCAATTGAATAGAAACACTTTGCAAAAATAAACAAACATCAACCAACAAAAACTGCATTAAAACCTATTATTCGTAATACAATTTTTTGTTGGTTCCATATAATGCAGACTTTTAGAAATTATTTTTGAACACAAAAAATCGATTGGAGCTGATAGTAATAAATGATAATTAATTATATTAACTATACAATATCATAATTATGTTACTTATTTATATGCTATATTATTATATAGTTATTCAGTAGCATTGGCATTTAAAATTGTTAACAGATGCAGAAGTGTATTTGAAGCCAAAGAAATGGCCATTGAATATAAAAGCTTTATATATTTACTTCAATTTCTATGGAGCAAAAGCATTTTTTGTACATGATCTCGAAGAGAATTGAATAAGTTAAAAGTAGATTCTTGGCTTTATAGATGGTGAACGTTTATTGAATCATAAAGATGGAACTAAACAGAACTATTGAGGAGAGATATTTGGGTATCCAAACAGTATTAACTTTTATTGAACGACTTTATGGTATTAAAGTTGTTCATTCAAATCTTGCAAATAATTGTAGCCAGTAAGTTTTTAATGCAGGGCTTGTCACATATTAGAACTCACATACTATTGAGCGTCAAAATGGATTGTACAGACCACAACCAGATATAGTGCATCGTATTAACCAAGACAAACCTATATTATTGAAGTTCCAGGCAATCCAAACCTATTTTATGTACGTATAAGCAATTTATAGCAAAATACAAATAAAATTAAGATTGAAAATAATGAAGCTCAAGGAATATTAAAGATGATTAAAAAGCTTGCGGCAAAGCATATAGTTTCATTATGGTCTGATTACTACTTAGTTAATTATATTACAGGTAAATGCACTTGCCTTAATTTTATTTGGCATGGATCATTTAGTGATTTTTGTAAGCATAGTTATGCGGCACGTATTATATACCTGAAGAAAAATCAGTTAATCAAATAAAAAATGAGCTGGTTTAATATTTTTGAAATAAAGAATAGACAATATTAACTAATATGAAAAATAGAGTAATCTATAATGGAACTGATGAAGAAGCTTTTGCAGAAATTTTATGTAAGTATAAAAAAAATGGCGATAATATTTTTTTTCCAACTGAGAAGCAAATTAATGAAAAAGATCCATATAGACCTAGTGAACTTCCAAAATAAAAACATACAATTATTGGCTTGTCAAAAGTTGATATCAGAACAAAGAACCAAATAGCTATTGAAAATAAGATATATTAATTGTTTAGGCCAAATCAATACTTAGTACTGTAGTATACTAATTAATTACTATATTTTCTAGGCTTTAAATAATTATCACGACACTTATACATTTAATGAAGATATTAGTAAATTTACTTTAAATAGTAGTGAAACCAATCTTGATAATTTAAATAGATTATCCATTATAATAGAAGATTGCAATAATCAAGATTTAATGTTTACACCAAGCACTGATAATAATATTCCAGAATCAGTATTCATTTCCTCTATTCAACCCACCAAATCGAGGAATGTATGGTGCATGTACCCTAGAATCGGTATTACGTGACTAAGGTGAACAATTTTAGAGGTTCCGAATATTTCCAAATAGAAATTCGGTAAACATAAAAGATGAGCAGGTGTTTCCGAAATTTTTCGAAATTTTTAAACTCAAATAGAAAATTTTAAAAAAAAATTTTAAAAAAACTTTTAAAAATTTTAAATGGAAGTTGATAGTTGATAAAAAAATAATTCAAATCCTAAATTGGAAAATTTTAAATGGAAGTCAGTCGATAGAGTCGATATAGATTAAATGGAAGCCGATAGTTAATATAGAAAATAAAAAATAATTCAGATTTAAATAGAAGTCAGTCTGATAGAGTCGATATAGATTAAATGGAAGTCAATAGTTGATATAGAAAAATAGAAAATAATTCAGATCCTAAATTGGAAAGTTTAAATAGAAGTCAGTTAATAGAGTCGATATAGATTAAATAGAAGTTGATAGTCAATATGGAAAATAATTCAGATTCTAATTGGAAAATTTTAAATGGAAATCATTTTTTTTTACACAATTTTTCTTCACACGATAGTGCATCGATTATTTTTCAGATCCTAAATTGGAAGATTTTAAATGGAAGTTAAAGTTTTTTTTCACATGATAGATAGTGTGCATCAATTATTTATTTATAAGTATAACGATAATGGTAACAATAAGTTATTTTTACAGGGAAAAACAGGAAAAAACATTCATTTTTTTCACACAATGTGTATCAATTATGCGAAAAGAAAATAATATCATAATCATAATCAAGGGCCAGAAATGAATAAATATACCGGTAATAGCGTTTACTTTAAAGGACTGATGAAGTTGAGGGTTAAGCCTTGAGCTACGAAGTTATATGTATGAATAAGGTACGACAGAATGAATTGATGAACAACGAAGAATTCAACTCATATATATGAACAATTACATTTCTTTAAATCTATTACTAAATGGCTTATAGAAAAAAACTAAAAAATAAAATAAAATAAAATAAAAAATAAAATAAAAATAGATAAATAATTAAAAAAAAAGAAAAATTAAAAAAGGGGCATGCCATTTATTATGTAATTTTTACCATGGATACATGGTCAGAGGTAGTGATCATATCTATATATGGAGTGAGTCAGTAGAAAAGGGCCAAATTTTTTCTAAGTAAAAGTTTTCTTGACTTTAAGTTTAAATATCTTTAACAACTATTTTAATACATTTAATAAATTATTTTTTATTTTAATTCTATATAATTTCAAGATTAAAATAAAAATTTTTTAGCAAATTTGATTAAATATTTGTCAAGATATATAGTTTAAAAATTAAAAAAATTTTACTAAAAATGATTTGTCCCTTTTCTACTGACTCACTCCATATTATATTAATTAATTAGAATTAGATAAAGTGACATACTATACATGAATAGGAATAGCTACTAAGTAAAAAATATTATGTAATAAATAGCATACCCCAAATAAAAAAAAAGAAAAAAATTTAAAAAAAAGGTTTGATAATTACTGTAATACCAACTCAATTTAATACTGGTCACAAAATTTTGATTGCGACAATCAGAATTTGAACACATTTTATTGTACTACCACTATTACCCGCTCAAACAAGAGAAAGCAGCAACTTAAAGCTGCTAGGGCCAAGAAGTGTACAAAAAAATCACATGTATTCCGTAAACAAACAAATTATAAAGATCTGGTTTGGTCAGATCAGAATATTGATAAGAGAGCTTTTGATTACTTTGCTGTTTTATTAATAGCTAGTAAAAATGAAAAGATCTGGAAACCTTTGAATAGGCCTTCAACTTACGTTGGAGGTTCTGAAAGAAATCAAAGACACAAAAAAGTGAAGCTAAAGAAGGCTACACAATATACTCGCTCTATCACTACCTACTTTGCTTCCACCTTAACGTGCGAATCATCAACAGAATTGCATATATCAACAGAAGTAGAATCAATAGAAATGGAACCAGTGGATGTGAAATCAGTAGAATCAATAAAATTAGTGAATATGGAATCGGTGGAATCAGTGGAGGTGGAATTAGTAGAGGTGGAATCGGTAGAGGTGGAACCAGTGAAGATGGAATCGGTAGAGGTGGAACCAGTGAAGTTAGAATCAGTAGAGGTGGAACTGGTAGAGGTGGATGAAAGGAACAAAAATGAGATTGGCAATTGAGGAGTTAGATAGGATGTTAAAAAAGGATGCCAATAAAATAGATAAAGTTATAAGGGTTCGTTTACAAGCATCATTGCAATACTTACAGTTAAGATACCAAGGTCAGACTAGAATAAATGCAAGCACAATGATTGCTAGTTTGTTAGGATGGGGAGACTATAAAGCTCGATGTATTGGTGCATAGGTTCAAAAATTGGATCAAGTGGTGAAAACTTCCAAAAGAGACCGCAGTAAATTCACAAAAGTATTAAGTCTTCTTGATAATGAGAGGATATCTATGAAAGTATAAGTTTTTTTTTATAGCATTTTAATTTGTAATTCATGATTGTTATATTTAAACAGATAATGTTGTATCTAAAAAGTCATAAAGTTAGTGTGAATCCGAAATTTTAAAGAACTACATCGAGAATGAGGTATTTTTGTCATTAGGCATTGAAACAAAAGCAATCATATGCGAAAAAACAGCATGGAAATAACTTAGAAAACTGGGATAGCAATGTAAAAAATGAAAAAAAGATATATATGTTGACAGACATGAACGAAAGAATGTGGTACAATACAGGCAAACGGTTTTATGCTGATGATGAGTGAGTTGGAACCCCTCCTTCTTGAATATGATGACAAAGATCTTACTATACTAATTAAGAAGAATATTCTTTTTGAAGAAAAGCGGCATTGTGTAATAACGCATGATGAAACAACATTATCCGCAAATAATAACGAAAAATCGAGATGGGCCCGAAGGTTTTGTGTTAGAGATTGTAATTTGTTTTATTTTTTTTATTTGCAAACTAACCTTACACCATTCTAATTATTAATAGGTGAACAAAAAATACGTTCAAAAGAACAGGACAGGGGCATTCATGTTAGCGAATTTTTGTGTGAACTACTAGGTTGTGCTCATTTAACTGAAGAACGACATGCGGCCCATCCCAAAATCCCAAACCGTTACATTACGGAGCTATTAGAAATTGGTACAAACTATGAAGGTTATTGTAAAGTCGAATTGCTAGCCAAGCAACTTGAACGTGCAATTGACATTTTGGAAATTGCACTTCCAAATACAATATTTGTCTTTGGATTCGATAACTGTACCTAAATATTGGATATTGCGGCAAACAACCAAAATTGCGCTCTGGTCGATTTCCTAATGGTACACCTCAAAAGATGGTCTTCCGTTAAATCATCAAGATAATAAAAAAAAGGTCAACTGAAAGGGATTAAAGAAGTAATAATCGAAAGAAAGATATGAAGTGAACGATTAAGAGGCAAATGTGTTAAATGCTCGAAGAATGAAGAAGAAATATGTTGCAATATGAACAAATTAGCTGGGCAGCCAAACTTTATGAAACAAAAAGTATTCTTAATAAAATTGTTCTTGGGCATGGGCATAAAATTTTTTTTTATCCCAAGTTTCATCTGAAATTAAACTATATTGAGTATTATTGGGGGCGGTAAAGAGATATGCAAGAAGCCACTATGATTATACTTTTCAAGAATTAAGAAAAATGGTACTAGAGGCTCTTGATTCCATCAATATTATTACGATTAGAAAGTTTGCAAGAAAGGCGTGAAGATATATGGATGCATATAAAAAAGGATTAACACTAAAGATGTGCGAATACATGTTTTTTTGATCTTGCATTGCATAATGCAGCATTATGCTGCATGATGCATTATGCTATTCTGCATAATATATAAAAAATAGCCAAAAAATATTATTAAAAATACAAATTATAAATAATGATATAAATAATTTAAATTATATTTTTAAAGTACAAAATAAGATTAGAATTAATAGTACAAAAGAAAATGTAGTAAAACTACTGCAAGGCTGTAGAACTACCACCATGAGAGTATTATGATATAAAAGACCACTATAAGAATGTTGTAGGTCTAATACAATGCCATAAGACTGCTATAGAGCTCCAGAAACACCAAAAATATTAGATTGGTAGTGATGAAAATAAACAAAACAAGTAGTAATACAAGTATTCGCTATAACGTATATGCACAAAATAATAATTTTATTACTATAGTTAAAAATTTTTGAATCAAATTATATAATAATTTCTATGTACATTTTGAAATTTTAGGTAGCCTGTATTGCATTATGCTGCATTATGTAGCATACAACATTGAATACATAATGCATTTTGCACATCTCTAATTAACACCCTCTACTGCTGAATTTGCTGTAAAAAAATATAAATCGCATCGAAGAATTTCTAAAAATATTGAATTGTAATAGTTGTATAATAATAAATAATTAATAAATTGCAGTTATATGCACATTGTAAAAATTTTATTTTAAATTTGTTTTAAAATTTGATCAAAAATTCGATCAATTTAATTCTTGTTATCAATTGGTAATCATTTTATATAAATGCATGAAAAAAAATAATGTGAATCGCATATTATTTCACTTATCCTAATTTGGTGATTTTCTTTTTAATTTGAACATTTTGCTTAAACCGAGATTAGGGTTTGATTATTGCTGCATTAATAAGGAGCAGTAGAATTAATAACGGAAATTAATTTTATTATTGCATTATCAGCTGAATAGCATATTATCTGGTATCTTATGAAGAAAAATAGACAACTAGTTTAGCCATAAGAAAAACTGAGATTTAAATAGTAACCGAACCAACAGAATGACTTGAGTTCTTTTGATAATGATTGCATAATCATCAAATAACTTTGTTATTTGATAATTATGCAATTATCATCAAAAGAACTTGAGTCATCCTGTTACAACAGTAAGGTGCTGGATAAATAGCAAAGTTGTCCTAAATTATTATCTCTTAATACATTAAGCAGGCAAATTTGCCTGCAAAATTCAATTTTAATGTAATTGCCAAAAATTGAGGTGGGAGAGGTCCCCCTAAGAGATACCTCATTTAATTTGGCTAGACTTGAGTAACATATTGGCAAAATGCCGATTGTATAAATTATGTCATGAATCAATCGGGAAAATAAATAGGGCGCAGATTTGCACAAATCTGCGACCCCTGGAAATTTTAACAAATTTTGCAATAACTTGTAATCCAGCGGCCCAAATTTAACAAATTTGGTACTATTCGATTCGACTTAATGAGATAGATCGAATGGTACCAAAATCATTGAATTCCAATTACTAGAACACAAGAAAATCCTATTTATGTGAATTTAATAAACATCGAACGATCTTGCCAACCAATGGTCCAGATTTAATGATTTTGGTACCATTCGATTTCTCTCGATGAGACAGTTCGAATGGTACCAAAAACGTCAAAATTGGATCACTGGTTAACAAGTTATTCGTAAAAACAATTTGCGGCGCAGTTCTGCGCAGAAATTTAATTTTTTTTTTAAATTTCTGCGCAGAACTGCGCCGCAAATTGTTTTTTACGAATAACTTGTTAACCAGTGATCCAATTTTGACGTTTTTGGTACCATTCGGACCATCTCATCGAGAGAAATCAAATGGTACCAAAATCATTAAATTTGGACCATTGATTGGCAAGATCGTTCGATGTTTATAAAATTCACATAAATGGGATTTTCTTGTGTTCTAGTAATTGGAATTCAACGATTTTGGTACCATTCGATCCGTCTCATCAAGTCGAATCGAATGGTACCAAATTTGTTAAATTTGGGCCACTGGATCACAAGTTATTGCAAAATTTGTTAAAATTTTCCAGGGGTCGCAGATTTGTGCAGATCTGCGCCCTATTTATTTTCCCGATGATAGGTTTAAATAAAATTTTTTAAAGTTATTTCGAATATATTATATTAAATATAACTTAAAGTAAAAATTTCAATAATAATATAGGGGAACGCATATAATAAAATAAATAATTAATTAAAAAAATAGGTCTATTTCGTTATATTTTGTATAAATTAATGAATTTTAAAGTAGTATACTTTATTTAAAGTACAATTAATTTTTAGAATTTATATTTTAAAAATAAAAATCAAGTCTAAAAGAATATATTTTATAAAAATTTTGGTAAATTTTTAAAAATTTATTTTTAAAAAATATTATATAACTTTTTGTAGGCAAATTTGCCTGCACATAGTCTACAGACGAAGAGATAATCTGCATGAAATTTAGAATCTCAGAGATTCTCGCTATCACCATGAAAATCAAGATATCAAAACCGCCATAAGAGCATTTAGTATTAGGGTAGCCATCAATAGAAATCGTGATAATCTGTTTGATTTCTATTAACAGCAGCCCATTTGTTTAAAATTGCACGCTATATTTAAATCAGAGTTTTGCTAAGAAGGTCTTGCTTAATCGAAATTTATTAATAAATGTTGCAGAACATAATGAAATTGGATTAAAATGAAATGCAGATTTTTATTTAATCCTCTAAAACCCATTTATACTTGTTTAAATGATTTTCATTATAAATTCATGCTCTAAAAATCGACCCTTCTCTAATTCAGCTTGAATATAAATTTTACTCTAAAATTAACTTCTAACTTTAATCTAACTAAAAAAAATACTCAAAAATTTTATTTTCAGTGGTTTGTCAATGTTTTTATCTATACATATTTCATTTTAATCTGGATTTCATTTTAATCTGATACAATAAATTACTTAGCCTACAGGTATAATTCAAGTACCGTATATTCCCGAAAATAAGCTATTCCCCTGATTTTTTTCAAAAATCTCAAAAAACGTATTGACAGTTGCTACATATAAAACTTTTTTTTTACTAAGTAAACTTTAAAAGTTCAATTAAGTAAAGTTGTTCAGCGCATCAAAAATACACCTACAGTAAAAATTTGGTATCATTTGGACAACTTTTTATTAGTACGTTTTTTAATTTTTTCAAAAATAGCTATACACTGAAAATAAGCTATCCCTGTTTTTTCGTGTAATTTTTGGCCCAAAAAAGGTAGCTTATTTTCGGGAATATACGGTATCATTAATTACTGTATAAAATCGAGAAAAGTATATCATACATACATATAAGTACAGTCAATATAATCATAAGAGTAATCAGAGGTTAACTCGTTGTAATATGCATATATGCTTGGTAAATTACTATATTAAATATAGTGGCCAAATTCGCACCATGGATTTTTGCTATTTGCACCATGGTTACATGAGAATTTCTATTTTTTGAATTCAAAATAATATATGCACTTATGTTAGACAAAAGCTAAGTGCATTGTTTTTGCAAAAATAATTTTGGTTACACAACGCTAATATCGTATAATGTTATACAAGTCTAATTTTGGTAACCTAACCTGGGTCGGCCAGCATTAAGCTTAATGCTGGTAGCACTATTATGATAATGCCCCTGGCGGGGTTAGACATAATTCCGGCCCACCCTAACCCTAAATCTAGGACATATGCATCTAGTATATGTACAGTTATTGGCTAGATTTAGGGTTAGGGTGGGTCAGAATTATGTCTAACCCTGCCGGGGGCATTATCATAATAGTGCCCACCAGCATTAAGCTTAATGCTGGCCGACCCAGGTTAGGTTACCAAAATTAGACTTGTGTAATATTACACAATATTAGTGGTGTGTAACCAAAAAATTATTTTTGCAAAAATAATGCACTGTGTCTTTGTGTAACACAAGTGCATAAATTCTAAAAATAGAAAATCTTGTGTAACTATGGTGTGAATAGCAAAAATCCATGGTGCGAATAGCAAAATATAACAACTTATTAGTTCTATAATCTTAAATTACAGAAAAACTTTTATATATTTATATATATATACAGTACTGGACAGCAAAAACCATCCATTTTTTTCAGCATTGTTTAAAGTCTAATAACTTCACAACAAGTAATTATTTTAAAAATCCCTTTTACAAATTTTTTATTTGTAACCTAAACTACAAATCTGTAAGACGGATTTTTGATATTTTGCTTTTTAAAGAAGTTATAAGGGTTTAAAGTTCAGCAACTTTAATAGTAAAGCAGAAATTTGGCGCAGATCAATCGACCAATTAGATTGATACAAATCATGTGCTTGTGATTTGATTGGTTAATATTTATTATTAAAAATCCAAAATTTGGCGCTTATTATATAAAAAAATTATTTTATATTTTTGACCAATCAAAATTTTGTTACACAAAAATTAGCCAATCAGAATTGTATAAAATTCTCAAATTTGGCGCTCTAAAAAAAAAATGGATAGTTTTTGCTGTCCGGTACTGTATGTATTAACTATAACCAAATTTAAAAGATATATATATAAAAGTCATGTGATGCTAGTTCTAGGTTACATGACCATATATATAATTCTCTTATTATATATTTGATTAAATAATAAATTTTGTATTAACTTATAGGGGGGTCGTTTAAAGCAGGGTGCAGTTATATGATTTTGACTTTTTAATTAAAGTTAGGGTAAGGGTTAGCGGCGGTTAGGGTTAGGAATAGTATTATAGTAAAATTGCCTTTCCGACATTTTTTGTTAATGCCCCAAGGTAGGTTTTGACACTCGTTTCTTGTATTTTTGCGTTTTTTCACTTTTTTTCTTCTTTGTTTCTTTGTCGGGCTGATCCGGGTTGATCAAAACAAACAAGTTGATTGGCGCCATATCACGTGGTTGCACCCTGCTTTAAACGATCCCCTTATAGGGAAATTATAGGCATCTCTCGCAGGATATATATAAGCTATATATCTCCCACAACCAAATTCGTTTAAGGTAGGATTAGGGTTTGTGTAAGGGTTAGTGTTAGTGATGTATATAGTAAAATTGGTCAAGGAAAATTTTTTTGTTAGGCTCGAAAGGTAGTTTCTTATGTAAATGTTCAAGAAATAAACGATTTTTGAAAAGGCGAACGTTTGTTTTGAAATTTGCCTGATCATGTTACGTTACACCAAGAGCGATTAACTATTCGCTAATTTGGCATCGATCATCACGTGGAATGATTTTTATTGGCCAATTTCGCGGGAGATACCTAGAAACACCCTAACTTATATTATGCCATTGGTCCCCCTTACAGCTATTGAAAATATGAATATACCACATTTCGTTGAACAGCTTCAAACTAAAAAAATTCAAAATAACAAATAAATAAATTTTATATATGGTTTGATATAAAAAAATCTTTAAATATTTTTTTTATTGCTTCATTAAATTCTCTAGTTGAATTTATAGAATAAAAATACTGAAATTGTTTTGTCACCGCCACTATCACGAAGAAGAAAAATTGATAATCCTGCTCTAGAAGAGCTTTTTGAATAAGTTGAAATTGAAAAGAATTTGCCAAGGAATATCAAGTTCAAAATATCCATCTAGATAATTATAATATGTTGGTTGGTTTGATCGCAAAAAGAATAAGACCAAATCTTGCAATACTGCAACTAAAATTTAAAGATTTTACTAATATAAAAAACTAAAAAGCATCGCATCAATAATTATAATATATAATAAATAGCTTTATTATATATTTTATAATAAGCAATTAAATAATATAAGAAATGCAAAGGGTGTGGCGACATAGAGAAGCTATCTGGTTGTCACCCCCAAGCGACAGGTCTAGAGTTCAAGTCCCACTGAAGACGAATTGAAAAATAGGCCTGTATTACGGTAACATTTGTTCATTAATCGGTCGGGTATATTACCTGTAACCTTGGTACCACTATCTTGAATGGGAGCATCGGCGTAGTTGTGTAAGTTATACAGACAAATCCAAGGGACCGGAACAATTGAAACCCGTTTGGCAAGTCCCGAGTAAGGAGGTAAGGAAGATCTTCCAACGGTACTACAGAAGACCGGAATTTCGACTGAAGACCGAAGAACCAGATGGAAAAAGCCCTATGGCAAGAGAGGACACCAACCTGGCCGCCGGAGTCGTACCGGAGGAAAAGGACCTATGTTACAGAATTAGGTACCAAGGAGAGGGAGTCCATCAGGCGCATAAAGCCGGGCCAACCAATTCTTCCGTGCTAACTGGTTTGGTAGTTTGGGAGGGATCAGTAAAGGTTGGAAAAAGGGTTGGATGTAAGTACTGGAGATCGGAATGAACCTGCAAGGGCAGACGGAACTTACTGGCCAATGAGAAGTGGAAGCATGGAGGCATGTACGTGTCAAGACCCAACGGAGCTCTGGGCGCACCCATATAGGCAGTGGGCTAGGAAAACCTGTCTTTGAGACTTTTTTATCAATTTCGAGATTTTTGATTCAAATTAAACTTCCGGTTTATATCTATATGTATTTCACTTTTTACTCTACATTAATATAATAATTTATCGAGATATTTTAACTTGAATGTAAACTAATTTATTAATGAACGTGTTCTAAAAATAGATTTACAACCAAAGATTGACAACTCAATTAAATTAGATTGGTCAATCAGTGTTTCATAATCACATGACATTGTTTATTTAGTAATTGATATCTAAAAATAAACAAAAAATTCAGGGGTAAAATTTAGGTTTCACAGACAAATAATCGGCATTTTCTCAAAATGGAAAACCCTCTTCAAAGACGGGTTTTCCTAGTTCATTGCCCATATGGGAGTCTTAGGACGTTAAGAGGATTTGGGACCACCAATACGGGTATAGCTGGTACAAGTGCATGTAGTGGTGTGAAAGCCGGGTCAGCCGGCCGCCTCATGATACCATCCAACTATGCTTGGTACTGGAAGCCTCGGCCGGGTCAGCTGGGTGCGGCGAAACATGCCTGGATACCTCATCACCATAGCAGGGAGTACAGTTGTTCGCATATTTCCGAATTCAGAACGCTAAATCCTGGGTCCCGAAGTCGCAGGAAAATTGGTTAGTTGCGGCAGCATGCAGGCTTGAGATACTTACCCAATGTGGTAGAGGCTGCTGCATGGCTTGAGATATGAACTCCCAAGAAGTACGCTAGTAAGGAATCTTGGGTGTACCAATTTGGAAGCACAAAGCGCCTACCTGGAATCACATACACCAAATTGGAAGTGATGATACTAGGAAATGTGGGTAAAGTGGCAGACATGTGAATACTAATCAGCAGCTGGGAAGGAATGTACAAAACCAGGCTGGCTATATAAATGAGAATATGGCAGGCTCTGGTAGGTTTAGGTCGTGGATAAATAGTCCAAGTCTCGGTACTTAAGTAGATAGTACAAAGATTGTAAGCAGTAATGTGTAATGATCAATATACATCTAATAAAGTCCAGAAGCATGATCTCACCTTAGCAACAAAAAAAAAAAAAAAAATATAAGAAATGCTTTTTTATAGTAATTATTTAAAGAAAGTAATCTTATATAAATGGGGATGGCTAAAGCCAGGTGTGTTTATACTTAATTAAAATTAGAGTAAGGGTTAGTTAGGGATTGGGTTAAGGCTTGACTTATATAAGTAAAATTGCCTTCCTGACAATTTTTATTAATGCTTCTAGACAAGTTTAGATACTCGTTTTTTGTATTTTTGGCATTTTTTACTTTTTTTCTTTGTTTTTGTTTCTTCGGGCTGATCTGTGAAGATCAAATTTTGCGATTTGATTGGTTTTCTATTACATAAATGCACCTGGCTTTAGATGATCCCTATAAATATATACTTTTTATTACAAATTTTAAATTGATTTCCTTAACATAATGTATCTAAGTTTTTGATAATATATAAATGCCACATGCTTAACTTTCACCACCAATTTTATATTTATTCGACTTTCAATTAAACAATTATATTCTTCATTTTTGCTCTAGAAATTGTATTTAAAATATATTGATACATTTATTACTAAAAGCAAGTACAACACTTATAAAATAATAATTGCTTAATATACATTTTTTTTTTAGCTTTCACATTTAATGATACATCTATTTCAAATTAATATTAATAAAATATTATTAACTTACTTGAGTTTTGTTTTTGATCGTTATACTGTTCATCTCATTTGCAATTACATATTAAAGGTAAAACACTTTTTACCTATCATTACTGCTTCCTTCTTGGTTCATCACAAACAAAGCCTTTTTATCGCTATTTTAACACACTTTATTAATGGCTTTAATTTCATATATACATATGTCTAGAATATATCAAAATCTGATATCAGATATGTACTGTACATATTAGGATAGTAAGGGGGCTTCCAGAATCAGCTGATTTTTTTTTTTACTATGAGCCCACCTCACCCTACCCCACCCACCCCCACCTGATACTCCAATCAGCCAATTAGATTTTATGACTATGATATTAAAAAGTTAGATATAATATTTAATAGTAAATAACTTTTGATCTACTGGGCCAATTTCGATGATTTAACTAACTACCAAAATGATCCTCACAATAAGAGGATTTTAGCAAACCCAATATCATTAAAATCTAATCACTAGATCCTAAGATCAGAATAGATTTGTGTTACTATAAAAGTTTTATATATAATGTATTAAAAAATTATAAACCATTTATAGTAACACAAATTTATTCTGATCTTTGGATCCAGTGATTGGATTTTTATGATTTTGGCTTTCTAGAATCCTCTCATTGAGCTGAGCATTTTGGCAGTTAAATCATCGAAATTGGCCCAGTAGATCAAAAGTTATTAACAATTGAAAATTAATTTTCAATTGTTAATAACTTTTGATTTACTGGGCCAATTTTGATGATTTAACTACCAAATGCTCAGCTCAATAAGAGGATTCTAGCAAGTCCAAAATTATAAAAATCTAATTACTAGTCAGAATAGATTTGTGTTACTATAGAAGTTTTATAATTTATTAAAAAATTATAAACCATTTATAGCAACACAAATTTATTCTGATCTTTGGATCCTGTAATTGGATTTTTATAATTTTGGTCTTGCTAGAATCCTCTTATTAAGCTGATCATTTTGGTAGTTAAATATTCGAAATTGGCCTAGTAAATCAAAAGTTATTAACAATTAAAAATTAATTTTCAATTGTTAATAACTTTTGACCAATTTCAATAATATAACTACCAAAATGATCAGCTCAATGAGAGGATTCTAGCAAGCCCAAAATCATAAAAATCCAATTACAGGATCCAGAGATCGGAATAAATTTGTATTACCATAAATGGTTTATAATTTTTTAATAAATTATAAAACTTTTATAGTAACATATTCTATTCTAATCTTAGGATCCAGTGATTAGATTTTAATAATTTTGGCTTGCTAGAATCCTCTCATTGAGAGGATCATTTTGGTAGTTAAATCATTAAATTTGATCCAGAAATTAAAAGTTATTAATTATTACTAGTAGATATTGTTAATAAATCTATAATTTTGGTCAAAATAATTTTGTAACTTTAGCCAGAATTATAAAATTTTGGCCGGAATTATACCTGATACTTCAGCTGACACACCCACCCCTAAAATCAGCTGATTTCTGGAAGCCTCCTAACTCAATTAAATAAATCAAAACTATATTAGCAATATTAGTAATTTTATTATAATCAGATTTCAATCAATGAAATTAAAAATAATTGATTAAAATATGATATTACTTTATTTAATTATAAAGAATGCTCAAATTTTTAAAAGATGCGCCTTGACATTGTACTTCTTTTTCAAATTTTTTTAGCTAAAAACTTTTCGCAAAAGTTATTTCTAAACAGTTACACTTGATTTTTTGCAAGAATTCTATTAAACTTTGAACTTGTGTTGTTGAGGTCTAATTTTTTCACTTTAACTAATTAAATTTTTTCAAATTTTATATGTTAATAAAAATTCTAAAGTGTAACTTTATTCTTCAACATTTAATAAAGCTTTTGTAAAAATTTCTAGGTAATTATTTGGGTTTTCAATAAGCAGTATCATTTTAAAATTTATTAATTAATAAATATATTAATTGTTAATCAGTTTCCGAATGAGTGGCCATGCATAGTAAATTGCGGCACGCTGATCTATATGATTTACTATATAAAATTGCTAAGCCACAAATGCCACTTTATGACAAAGTGAAAACATTTTTCTACTAAGTAAATATATTTTCAATTTCTAAGTAAACTTGTAGAGCATCATTTTCCGATTAATATTATTAAAATCCGTTTAGTAAATGCAGAGATATTGCCATAAAATGATTTACCAACTAATGTAAACAAACTATTGTTTACATGAAATAGCATTTTTGATCGTAGTAAATCTCATAGTCATGTGCGTTATAATTTACTATATATGATTATATATTTTTCTCTCATTCGGAAACGGATTATCAATTAATAATAATAACTGATAATGATAATTATTGATTTTTTATTTGTATAATATGAAAAATCTGTAATATATCAAATTTCATAGTTTGCTCACATAGTTTTGATTTATTTAGTTGAGTTACCATCCTAATATGTATGTTTAATCAACTATCTGTATAACACATAAAGTATAATACATAATCAAATGCTTGTATAACTATTATGTAAATTAGTTGCATGACCAAGTTGGGTTACTAATAAAAAAAATGGACCTTTTGTTGAATGAACCCTGTGAATTAAAAAGAATGAAATTACTCATTGTTTATTTCATAAGACCAGAAACTTACTTGTGACTTGATTCTGATTAGGCAGATGCTTTTTCAATTTGGCAAAATAAACATTATCGATCTTTTGAAGGGGTAAGTTAGATTTTTTACTTTTTGGTAAAATTTCAAAAACCCAAAAAGAAATATTAAAAGTTCCAAACTTGTAAAAAGCATAAGAGTTATGCTTTGAAGAATAATATATCTAAAGGGAGCGCTGATTTTTTAGGAGGTGGGGATAGAGCAATTATCAGGTTCTATATATAATATAATTGTCCGGAGCGAAGCGAAGAACTTATATTTCTATACACTTTGATGAACAAAATTACAATTTTGATGTATTCATAATAGAAATATTAAAACCGACCCTGGGTTGGATATCGCAGTGGTTAGCGCTCCAGGGTCGTATTTGCAAGGTTGCTGGTTTGAGTTTAATGGATGACAAAAACCGTGTTGGGATCATGAATATTAAAAGATCTACAATGAGGCGTCGAACATCTCCCATTTCCAGACATGGTACTACAACAACAATGAGTTGCATGACATAACCATGGGGTCATGCGGCATCCAGAAAAAAAAATCTGACAAGAAACGTCGTAAACATAAGGACCATCCACTATAAAAAGGAATAAGACAAACAAGAATAAAGACAAGAATACTGACCAAATTAGGAAGGCACAAAGCCAGGAACCTAACACTACACTAACCAAAAATGGAAGTGGCTCCCGGGGTTGACAACAAACAGCTGACCTATATAGCGATCTGGTGGAATATGTAGTTCCTTCAAGCTGCCTATGATACAAGAAGGTACGGGGCACCAGATATGGTTAGCATGCTTGCTAGGATCTGCTAGGAAAAATGGACGATTAGAGGGAGGTATAGATTAGTAAATTAGTTAAAAAAAATAGATAGTGAAATGTAGTCCGACATGTCACAAACTTTGAAATTAATAAATGAGCGCCAAATGCGCCCCAATAGCCGTTGAGCTGAAAGGTTAATCAAAACCATAGTTCCGACATTTTTCATCTGTAATGCCCCTGAAAAATGTGATCTGCAACATGTGTATTATCAGATTTTTAGGGCTTACTGAATGCTTGCATCATGAGCTCCGGACTTATACCAGTTTCCGGTTTCTAGTATATAGGGAATTGCTATTTCCACTATAGCAAATTGCTATTTCCACCATGATCTACATTGTATTCTGAATATTACCGATCAAAATAATTGATCACATGTGTCATGTGATAAATGTTCTAGAAATTTACATGCTTGAATTTTAAGACCTGGATCTTGTATGATATTTCGTTGTCCACAAATAATTACCCGGGTATGGTAACATATTTAAATATACTTTTTAAGAGCGTAGCAGTACTTTGAAGACTAATATATATGTTATTTATTAAAACTATACATATTCTAAATCAGCGTATCTATTGCTAACCCAAAATCAACAAAAAAGGCTTCTGGTCGAAAGTGTTATTTGTTTTGGCAATGTATAATAATGTTTCAGGATTAGAACTAGGTTTTGTAATTATTAGTTCTTTTAAAGGTCCTTTTTGGTTAATAAATATTAGAATATATAGTAGGTTAATGTGTCATTTTTATTTCTTTATATATTTACAATAAAGCTATTTCATATGGGCTTTTCTAGAAATTAAAATAAATATGTTATAAAGAATTATATATAAACGTACTAATACCACATAATTCAAGTGTTCTTGCTTTGTATTCTTGTGCCTAATTCTATTCCAGAAGGCCTTTTATACGAATAATAGAATTAGGCATAGAACAAGGCATATATATGCATTAGTGCTGAATTTCTGATCTCATGTTAAGGTGTTTATAATTATGCGATGCATATATGGGTTATATGAGTTATATGAGGACCCCAAAATATACATAGATAGGTCAGGTATTAGTTTGCTTATTTTTGAGGTTTTTATGCAAATCTTTTCTATTTATAGTAATTTTTTGCTTATTTTTGAAGTTTTTTTTGCAGATTTTCCCTTTTTTAATAACCCTATAATTAACCTGACCTATCTATATATATTTCGGCGTCCTGTTATATGGGTGATGAACTAGGAAAACTCGTCAATTTTCCATTATTATTTTTAGATATCAATGCAATTTTTTCTATTTTTGGATCTACCTTCAGGTGTAGAGTGAAAAGTAAAATACATATAAATAGAAACTAGCACTTTGTTTTGAATTAAAAATCTCGAAATTGATAAAAAAAGTGCTGAAAATGGGTTTTCCTAGTCCATCACCATATATGCATCAATGCTGAATTTCCAATAACATAGTTAATGTTAAGGCATTCATAATTATATGATGCATATATAGACGATGAACTAGGAAAACCTGTCTTCGAAGGAGTTGATTTTGACCAATCTATTCTAACTGAGCTGTCAATCTTTTGCTGTTGATCTATTTTTACATACATACGTTTAAAGATTAGTCTACCTTTAGTTCGATAAGTTATTATATTATTGTAGGGTGAAAAGTGAAATATATGTAAATAGAAACTGGCACTTTGTTTTCAAAAATTTCAAAATTGATAAAAAAGAATCAAAGACAGGTTTTTCTAGTCTATCGCCCATATATGCATCAATGCTGAATTTCCAATATCATGCATTAAGGCGTTCATAATTATGCGATGCATACGCTTTCTATGATAGTAAGTGTTAATTACAAAAGGTAAAGTAATTATACTGAATTAAAAATATCAGCTAAAATATCGTTATTTTATTGGTTCAGCAGATGTTCATTATCATACAAATATATATGAATTTTGAACGATATATGTCCTTATTAAAATGATATAACGATATTGTTGAAATATTAGTATAGACAAACAAATAAATATCAGATCAGTATAGTATTTTTCTAACAAAAAAATATATCATACTGATTCGATAAAATAATATAATTTAATGTGTTATCCCTTAGATTGTAGTAGAACACAGGCAAATTTGCCTGCGTTTTTGCACTTTTTTAGCTCTGATTTACTTTTTTAAAATACTAAAATAATTAAATAAAACTTTGTACAATTATATTTGAAAATAAGGATTACTTTTTTGCAAAATTAGTTTTTATATTATAAGAAAATAAATTATAGTTACATATAAGCTGAAAATAGATAATTTTAAAAAAAAATTTTTTTAAAAAATTTTATTACAATTTTTCTGCGATCTTATTTAGGTTTAGTTTTAGAACTGTAGTTCTTAAGACAATATTGTAGTTTATATAAAGGATGACAACTTTCATTATTGCAACTTTAATGATTTACTTGTAAAAATTAAGACTTGTATTAGAAGTAAAGATTTTTTTTATAGACGGGAACATATAAAATTTGAAAAAATCTAAAGAAAAATTTTAATAGTAAAAATGCCAATACAAGAACTTTAACCATTTATTATATTAAAGTTTTCTAATGATTTTAAAAAAATTTTATAACAAAGTTACTAAAACAAAACTTAAAGAATATTTTTTACTTAGAAAAGATATGGCTAAAATCAATATTTAAAATTTTATTAAAAATTTTAAAATACGCAGGCAAATTTGCCAGTGTTACAATCTAAGGGATAATATCTAGTCAGTATAGTATGTTTTGTTAAATTATAAATCGTACTATAATTATTATATACAAGTGCTGCCAAGGATACAAGCGCTACCAAGGAAAAAGGGCATCTTCATTTTTTAATCAATTATTGATTCAATAATTGATTAAAAAATGAAGGTGCCCTTTTCCCTTGGCAGCACTCATATATAATATGTTTGGTACGGTTTTTAAATAGATATCATATAACCCATACTAGACTGATTAGGCCATTCTATAGATTAATTTCAAAATATAAAAGCACTATTTGAAAATCGACAGTAGAATTAATCCTATTATCTGTGCTAAATTCTGTTATAAAATCGTTAATAAAATATTTATTACACTATAATATAAAGCTTTCATTTACAATAATTGCATGCCTTGTTGTTCCTGAAAATATAAGACTATGTTTCTGTTCCCACCTATAGAAAGATACTTCCCAAACCGTGATACTCTCATCAATTATGCTCGAACTTATGCTTTCAGTCATGGGTACGCATTAAGCATTAAAAGATTTGAGTGAGACAAGTTTGTTTACTTGAAATGCAATAGAGATAGCAATTACAATAATAAATTGAACCTTTCTGATGAAACCCGCCAGAGAGATACGAGTACATGATTGATAGGTTGCCGATTTGAGCTATATGGAAAGAAGATAAAAGATAGTCAATAGTATTTAAAAATAAATAATAAAGAACACAATCATAAGGCATCAGAAGACATTTCAGGCCATCCATCCAGTTATCGACTTATCAATGAAGATTAAAGGTAGGGTGAATATAGATCATTTTTCATATGATCTACATGGTATATTAGATTTTTATATAGTAAATAAAACAATGCTTCTGATAAATTTTTTTAAGGTTTTTGACCAAATTGTATAAAATTTATATAATAGTAGTTTTAAATAGTTTGTTTATAATAATGAAGTTTTGCAATATCCATTGCTTTAAAAAAAATTAATTTTACATATAATTAAATTTTTGTAGGACCTATATGATTTTTGTAGGTTGTACAAAGAATTGATTGGTCAGATCATATGATGTTTACATGTAAATCATATGATATCATATAAATTGGTTACACAAAATTGATCTACAATTGATTTTATATGAAATTGGAAATTTGTACACCCTACCCTTAACAAAAAGTCAAAGAAATGTCTACAGCAGGTGTCTATCCTTAAGAAATACTTTTTACGCTCCGACAAAGCAACCCAAATAGTTTTATAATCTCAAAAACTATTTATAATACTCGAAGTAAAATTCGACGTGACAATCTTTAAGGCCGTACACCAATCCAGGCTCTTCTTGACGAGCTTATAGAAGGGAATTTCGAACATTATTATCAATATAATCAAGACGAACATTTAACGCATCTTTTTTTGTACATCCAAAATCAATTATGCTTACCAAAACATATAATTCGGTTCTCTTAATGGATTGTTAGGGTTCCGCAATTTGATTTTTGATCTTCAAATATTTGAATCAAATATTTGATCAAATTCAAATTCAAATTTGGCAATATTTGATTTGATCAAATTCAAATATGACCAAATTTGATTTGATTTGACAAATATTTGATTTGATTTGAAAATTACTATTAAAAATTCAAATTCAAATCAAATTCAAATTCAAATATTTGAATCAAATCAAATTCAAATCAGGGTCAATTTGATTTGATCAAATTCAAATTGATCCAATATTTGATTTGATTTGAATTTGAGGAACCCTATGGATTGTATATACAAAACCAATAAATTTAAAATGTCATTGCTTCATGTCGTTGGCATGACAAGTTTTAACACTACATTCTCTTCCTGCTTTGCATCTTAAAATCAAAGCAGAAAGAGGATTACAAATGGGCCCTTACTTGTGTTGCTCACATTTTCGATGACATTCCAAAGCCAGAGTTATCATGACTGACCGTGAATTAGCTTTAATGAATGTTGTATAAACAGTGTTTTCTAAGTTACACAATCTTTTGTGTATTTGGCATATCAATAAAAATGTGTTAGTTAACTATTGACCTTGTTTTCAAACCAATGATGAATAGTTAAAATTCATGGAAAGCTGAACCAACCTTATTAAATCTAAAAAAAATTACAATTTCAGAAATAACGAAAAAATTAGTAGGAAAATACAACAATAAACAAACAGTTATTAAATATTTGGAAGAAACATGGTTGCTGTTTAAAGCAAATTTTGTGAGTTGCTGGGCAGACTATTATTTGCACCTAGGTATTTAAAAAAAAATTTTTTTCAAACCTCAACTTGTTTCACGATTTTCAACTATGCAGAGGGTCTTTAAAATTCTGGGTCAGAATGCGTGGAATGCATTGAAATCATAGTTGGCTGTAGTGTTTCGGGCGAAACCCGAATTTCAGATCAATTGTTGATCAAATTGAGTAATTTTAGAGGGTTTCGGACTTATAAAGCGAAATTAAAATTTTTCTGTACAAAATATTTTGGATTTGGAAAATAATTTTGCTCGAAACACTAGTCGGCTGGATCAGAATTGATCAATTTTGCTCCAAAACAAGATCATAAAAAATTTTACTAATAAAATCATATCCATTTATTAAGTAAAAAATGCTAACTAATAAATAATTTTGCTACAGAACTAGGGATGTGTTTGGTCAGTTATTTTCGGTTAATCGTTTTATAACCGATAGTTTTATTTTGTGATTCAATGATACCATTCGATTCTTATCAATGAGACCTATCAGTCATAAAACGGTTAACCGAAAATAACTAACCAAATCCAACCCAGGACCCTGAAGAACTCTGATACAACTCAAATGATTCTAAAAAAGGAAATTTTGCATAGAAATTCATCAAACATTGTATTTTTATATAGTAAAAGTTCTATTTTATACATCTATTTGGCCAAATACTGCTAAAATTATACAAACTTAGATCTGAGTTGTATCAGAGTTCTTCGGGGTCCTCCCAACCCTATACAGAACCTGCTAACAACTAGGTTAAATACCGACCTAGATTCGATGTATCTGACCCAGAAATTTGGGTATGGCTCTGTAAAAATCGTAATTCTCCTTTTGAATTCTTCTCTTTTTATCAAGGTAGGTTAGTTATGGCAAAAAATATTATGGTAACATAATTGCTGTCCACTTTCGACCTAATAAATTATTTAACACTAGGAAACGGATACCGTTTGTGTCCGAAGCCAAAAATAACAATTAATAAATACAAATTTACTTAGTGCAATAAGTTAGAATTAATTAGCAAATTTTGTAAATTATAAGAGTTTATAGAATTTTATTAATAAAATTCTATAAAATCTTATAATTCACAAATTTTTATTAATTAATTCTAACTTTATGCACTAAGTAAACTAGTACAATATCTAGAATACATCAAATTATTAGAATTATTTTTATTTTACTTGAAATTT
>QKWP01000079.1:199245-272647 GCA_003550325.1 Gigaspora rosea | reverse complement strand
TAAAATCTTATGATTCATAAAATTTTACTAAATAATTCTAACTTAATGCACTAAGTAAACTTGTTTAGCACCTAAAAATACATCAGTTTGGCCATAATTTTTTTATTTTACTTGAAATTTGGAGAAAAGATGCTTAAATTTGACTTTTTTGATCAAAAATCAAAATTATGCATCTATTCTCTAAATTTCAAGTAAAATAAAAATAATTATGCCGATTTGATGTATTTCTAGATGCTAAACAAGTTTACTTAGTGCATAAAGTTAAAATTAATTAATAAAAATTTGTGAACTATAAGATTTTACTAATTAATTCTAGCTTCATGCACTAAGTAAACTTGTAAAAGACAACTTTGATGCATAGTAAGCAAATTTTTTATTAAGAAATCGATCTTAATTAATAAGACAATTTTATTCATCGTTATAAGTTCTACTTACCTCTAAATTTTTATAAAAGTTGGATATTTTTTATTAGTTGATTTTTATAAAATATACTTTTGTATCAAAAGAATCTATTATGACGTCAGTTAGTTTTTTACAAATGTCCATTAGTAAAAAATTATTCGATTTTTATGAAAATTTAGAGGTAGGTAGATTTTGTTATGGCGAACAAAATTGTCTTAATAATGAAGGTCGATTTACTTAAAAAAAAGCCACTATTAGCATACTACAATTAAGTTTTATTAAAACTTAAAATTAAAAATTTTTATTTTTTTGTTGTGTTAGCACGCGACACATTTATTGGCTAATTACGCAGCGTGACAGATGTCATCACGTGACGTGACAGATCTCTAATTTTAGAAGTATAGTGTCCTCAGCTACGCTTCGGACAATAATACGTAGTTTGTATTATCAGGTCAGGAAGTAGTCAGCAATTACGTTACTAATTTACCTCTTTTATTGTTTTAATTTTTTTCTTGCTATTTTTTAGTTCCGTATTTATTTACTCAATTTTTTTGACCTCTAGGTAATGTGACAACATCACAAGTAGAAGGAGCCCATGCAATGCTAAAGACATATCTTCAAGTGTCAATAGTTGATCTTCACATTGTCCATGAAAAAATTTCTTTGGTAATAGAGAACCAGAATCAAGAAATAAAAACCAAGTCCTCACAAGAGATGATTCGGATACTCCAGGCTCAAAACAACTAATTCTATGCACAGGTTATTTTAAAGTATCTACATTTGCATTAAAGAAAGTTTATGAGCAATTTTTAAAAGCATCTAGTGCAATATCAGAAAATCCACTATAGCCTTGTAGTAGTACGTACTTTTAAGTCATTAATGGGCCTACCTTGTTCTTATACAATTTGAGAACTTCTTGATAATGACAAATATTTGCAACTTGATGACTTTAATGAACATTGGTGAATCCAGCAACACTAATTGTCTTAGCAAGAACCACCTGAAACTGAAGATTCATTACATCAAAAGTGGGAAAATTTTAGCAATCAATTTACTTCTTTATCAATTTACCAAAAAAATACAACTCTCGAAAAAATGTCAAGCTTGTTTCAAGAGTCAACTGCAATTATACAAGATCCAGAAGTATATGTCGTGAGACTGGGCACAATAGTAGAACATGTCCTAATATTGAAAGTTCAGATGAATATAGTTAGACTTAGCACAATACCTTTAATAATAGATAAATATATTTTTTTTCCTATTTCCTGTTTTTTTTTTCATTATTATAATGTAAACATTTAATCAATTATATTTTACAAATAAAAAAGAAAAAAATATTAATATACTTATAGGTACTTAAAATTATCTAAAGACTAACAAAAATAAAAATTTGCTGATAATACAATACATAGTACTAGCTATCTACTATAAATGGCCATATATAGTAAAATACCCTCTTTATAGTAGACCTCCTCTATTATACCTGGGTCTAAACCAGAGTTAAGAATTTAGTAGAATATAAGAAATCCAGGGTTTCTTAATTAGTAATTTATACTTAAGAAGAAATCTACCTATTCTCCTCCAAGTATATACCCAGAGTATAAACATTATTCATATCCTAGTTAAAAGCATCAAAAGCGCATAAGTTTGTATATCCTGTGAAAATTGATTAAAAATTCAAGAACATGAAGTAAAGCAAATTTAAAATGCAGCATTATATACACATCACCATCAATACTTACCATAATTAGAATTTCTCTGATATGTTTGCATTAATTTCAAATATAGTGATTACATGTGGTCTTGATGAAGTTAGCCATGCAACAAATCAAATTTTGAGCTAATAAAATTTAATTTTTGTTCACATGCTGCATAAAAGTGAGTGAATTAATATAGTTTCATATACATATTATCGCATCATAATCCTGGACGCTCTTACCCCAGTATCGCCATCGAAAAATTCACATATTTCATAAAAGTGAGCAGATTATATGGTTTCATATACATATTATGCCGCATCATAATCCTAGATGCCCTTACTCCGGTATCGGCATTGAAATTCCCTCACATGATCAGTACCAAAATTCTTTCAATGGTTATATTAGGGTAGGGTTAGGGTGAGTGCTTAGTGTTTAGGTTAAAAATCGCTTACAATGACTTACACTAACCTAACCCTAACTCGCGCCACTGTTGTATCCATTAGTTGTGTCCCTTAATTATATAATCAAGATGTGTCATGTGACACATGTGATCAATTATTTTGATCGGTAATATTCAGAATGCAGTGTAGATCATAGTAGAAATAGCAATTCTCTTATATAATATATTTTATTATTATAAAACGATGCTCCCATCACGAGTGTCTTCTACATTTTTACCAATCATTTTGCACGTGTGAAATGAGATGGTATAAATGGTCAAAGATCACACATCATGGGAAATTAATATTGAATATACTTACGTACGTACATATATAATCAAGAACATTCGCATTAATATACTTTGTCCAGTTTTTGGAAATGCTAACCAAATTTGACAATAATGATCAAATCTTATGCCACGATAGCTCTAAAATTAGTATCCTGATTTGTGTATAAAAATTCAAAAGCATGATCCAAATGATCATTCCTATAATTGTCTAAGTCTATATTTATTGCGACATTTCAATCATTATATATTTGTAATCAATTTATACAGCTGTTATTTATATTACTTTATGATAAAGTTATCATTTCGTCACGAGTGCCCGGTATATTTTTACCAATTATTTTGTACGCGTGAAGATTAAATGGCATCAAAGATCACGATCACATAGCGTTTTATTTATTTATATATCTTTGTTTAATTTTTAAATTTGGTTTACTTTATTATTGGTATTATTATTATGTATTGATTATTTTATTATTGTATTAATTAGGGTGGTGACATATATTACGTAATATAATTTTACTATACCCTACCCCCCTCCCCCTACATAAGAGAAATTTGATTGGCTAATATGAAATTCTATATTTAACATAAGATTTTAGAGACCCCCCTCCCCCTAAAATATTATGTAATATCTGTTACCACCCTTATTAATATATGTCAATTGTTTTGTTTTTATTTCAAAAGAATCAATAATATAATTTAGTCCAAAATAAAAATGGGTTTTTAACCCTTTGAAAATTAATTTGTTACAATATTAATTATATTATATAGTTAATAGATACATAACAACCGATAATGGTTTTTACTTGGCAGGTAAAAAATCTAAAAAATCACAGAGTGATCGTTTTTATATAACAATTAAAAGATTATAATCTAAGTATTTTTTTTTTTATTACAGGATTTCTTTTTTTTTTTTACCGTAGTTGCTTTTAGTTTAGCCATGTATTAACTTTCGCAATTTCTCTTTTCTTGGCTTTTAGGTAATGGTTTTGTTGGTATCGTCACTTTGGTGTCATCATTGCTTTGGTCGTCGTTGCTTTGGTGTCATTGCTTCGGTATCGTATAGTTGGAATGCATTTACCTTTGAACTTTTTTTTTTTTAGTTTGCAGCATTTCACATACGTTTTGCTTTTTTTTAGTGTCGCGTCATTGTTTTTTGGTGCCTTCAACTTTCTTGGTCATCGTTTGTTAGTGCTTCGTATGCGCAATTGCATTGCTTGCTGTGCCGTTAATTAGTGGTTAGATCGTTAGAGTATAGTTACAATGCATTTTACTTTTGAGCTTTTGTTTTTTAGTTTGTGGCATTTCACTTTTGGTATGTTTTGCTTTTTTAGTACCACGTTGTTGTTTTTTGGTGCCTTCAATTTTCTTGGCTGTCGTTTGTTGGTGTGGCACTTAATAATGCTTCGTTTTCTTGGCTTTTAGATAACGGTTTTGATGTTTTTCGTCATTGGGCTAGTATCGTTAGTTGGTATCGTCGCTTTGGTGTCATTGTTACAGTACCAATTCTTACATAATATCGCGGCTAATGATGAAACTTTGGTTTATTTTGATACGTTGTCCTATAGGGTTAGGGTTAGGGTATGGGGTTAGAATTAGTGCTAGTTAGATAATATACTGATGTAATTCAAGTTCGATTTTATTTAATAAAAAAAATTTTTCAACTTAGTGTCCGAAATTAACAGAGCATAGGATCAATTTCTATTCACGTAACAAAAAAATTAATGCTAGGATTTGGGTTAGGGTTAGGGTAAGGTTCGGGTTAAGTTTAGGGTTAGAGTATGGGTTAGGATAAAGGAGCAGAGTGGAGGCGATAGCGTAGCGAGTGACTAGTTTTTATAATAAATGTGGTTTTTTTGCAAAGCAAACATTTTAACGTTGTACTGAGCCTAATTTTTAATTGGCCAGCTGCTGATTAAAGATCACGTGAATTGAAATTCGATCTTATGTCCCAGTATTGTTCTCATATGTTTGACCGACTCCTGACCCGATTCCCGACCTGACTTCCGACCGACTTCCGAACTAGATGATATCACCTAGGGTGAAAGTTAGCAACAGTCCAATTAAAAATACATTTTTAAGTTTAATGTGCTAACCAGGACCATGAAGGGGCTCTGATTGTGAGGACATTAAATTCAAAATCAAATGTGCTGTTATTCTGGTTACAGTTTTATTTTTATTTCTCTTTATAACAAATAAATCACTTAATTTAATCGAGTCTATTTGGCATGTAAATAGTACTTATATGATCTATATTTATCATTAAAAAAAACAAAATAATGTAAATAATATATTCTATGTCAAAAAATTTTAATTTTAAGATGTGCTTATACGTATATTGTTTCTGATTTTAGCGTAACTGCGTTGCGCAGTTATCCTAATTTTTTTATAGCAATTAAGAAATTGCTATGATACTAATTTTTTTGGGATCCTTCTATTATTTTAAGAACGTGTTCTCTAAGGGGGTGCCGCCGGCGCCCCTACAAACACTTGTATAAATATATATATATATATTTTTTCAAAACACATCTAAGCGTACTTTATTTATATACATATTAATTTACAAAATTATACAGAAAGTTCTATAAAGTCAAGAATGTTTTTGCCACTACTCAGCTTTTTGCAGCCTTTACGGCCAAGGATTCTATATAAAAGGTTAATTTCAAATTTTAATTTGATCCTAATTATATTAGCAATTGCCGTTTGAGGGATAACATTATCATCCCATTTGGCTTGCGCATACCAGCACCAGATCTTGTAGATGCAGATAATGTATAACCAGATCGCAGTTTTGCGTTTCTTGATTTCTTTAATATTAGTAGCTTTGAAGATATCGTCTAATATTCGAGAAATTGAGTCCTTTTCCGATGTCTTCAGGACTTTGTAGACAGTTTCCCAGATAACTTTGCTTAGAGGACACTTTAAAGCAAAATGTTCGATGGTTTGCATATGGTAGGGGCAATTAGGGCAGTCCCCAATGCCATTGGGATCGATGTGCACTAATCGGTACCCTAGAGGTAAGGCCCTGTGCATAAGGCTCCAAAAAGTGTCCTTTTTCTTGTTAAGACTCCATTTGATTTGATCCATTTAAATTGAAAATGGTTTTGATCTGTGTTGCTTGAGGGAACTGATAGTTCGTATAGACTTTTTAGGGCCATGCGAACAGTAAACTATTGACCCTCTATTTCACCTATTTTGAGATTACTAGGTTTTCATGGCCAGGTACCTGTTGTTTCGATTTTACACTTAAATCTTTTCCAGGCATTTAGGTATGGTTTCCATCTTTTCAGCCAACCTTTGGTCTTGCAGGGAATTTGTAATAGTGCCTCCCTGACTGTAATATTCCTTCTGTTATGGATTTCTGCTGTGATTATCTTTCTTTCTGTTCTTGACCATAAAGCGCTGCTAGATAGTAACTTGATCCAGATTGAGAGGATTCTGGCATCGAGCATGTCCTTGAGAATTGGAGCTGATAGACTACTCTTTTCATACCCAAGTTGGAATGTTGAGTATTGGGGAGCATTCGTGAATTATTCTTAACCTATTTTATTATAAGTGAGTCGATTTCTTTAAGTTGTCCTCTTAATAGTGGGAGGAGATAGGCCAGGTACCAGATCTTGGAAATAAGAAGTGTTTTGGCTGCAAGAATCTTTCCTCTAAATGACAAGTTTCTTTTGGAGAGCTTCGATCTTGTTCTTGATTTTTTTTGTCATTTCACTCCAAAGGGTTTTGCTAGGGTTACCCTTGATGTCTACACTGTATCCAAGGAATGTAAAGTATTCCTAGTCATTGGTTGGGGTTTTAAAATTATGTTGCTCTGAGAGTTCGACTCTGCTGGCATTGTTTGTTATTGGTATAAGGATTGACTTATGTTTGTTGATGACTGCATTTGAGGCTTTTTCATAGTCACTAAAAATTTTGAGAAGTGTTGACCAGTCCAACAGAGAGCTAATCCCAATTGATAGATCATCTGCATATGCTGCAATTTTGAAGTTTGTATCACTGATCGGGATGCCCCTAATGTTCTGAATGATGGTCTCTATTAGAGGGTTAATAGCTAGAACATAGAGAAGAGGAGAGAGCGGGTCTCCTTGTCTTACCCCTCTCTCCACTCTAATTGGTTCTGATATTTGGCCTGAGTCAACTATGTGTGCAACTTGTAAGAAAAACAAGGCATTGATGACCCTAATAAAGTTGTGGTCGAAGTTCATTCTTTCCAATACCTAGGGGTTAGTAAAACTATGGGGGGACAACTCAATGGTTATACAAGTTAATTAGTAGCACAAAATCTGTCATTCGTATATACATCATATGATTTTTATATATATTGCTTCAAATCAATCAAAGTCTTACATAACGAAACTTTTTTTTTAAATAACCTACCTGCCAAGATTTTTTTTTTTTCGAAACTTGAAATATATGCAAGTAACTGACTAAATATTTAAAAATTTTATAACTGGTTTTTTTTTATGTTAAAAATCGAATCATATACCTATATACAATTATTATAGAAAAAATGGGCACAAACAAGAGAAATTGGAACTTCGGTCATATAAAACTTACATATCTGAAGTCCCATTTTTTCCAGAGGATCTTGATTTGGCATAATAAACTTGCAAGCCGAGTGAAATGAAATGATTCGAAGTAAAGCATGAAACGGTAAATAAGTATTTATATTCTTGAACTGTGATCTTAATTTGTTGAATTCAACTTCACTTATTAACCAATTATACTCACGGGCTGAATGAAATATTTAATACAAATGAAACTGGAGTGTATTATGTAACGGTAAATAAGCGTTTATATTCATTTGCGAATGATTTTTATTTTCACAAGCTGATGAATTGATTAATACGAATGCTATTGTGAAATGGTAAATAAGTATTTATGTTCTTGATTTTACTGATCTAAAATTTTTCTAAAAATTTCATTGTTAGGTTAAAGGCCTAAAAGTCATGATAGTGCCAAAATTTCATAAGGAAACTTTGTTAGTATGTAGAAGGATCTCACAGGTAAAAATTGAGTTATTGGCATTTTTTTTTAAATGCTTTTGTGAACCTGATCCGCTAATTTATTAATAAACAACTTATTCTCAGGCAAATAAAATAATTTAGGTTAGTTTAGGGCAGGGCATTAATTGGAAAAGTGGTGTAGCCACGTTTAGCTTGAAAAACCAAATCGATACGACGATCCCAACTTGCAAGGATATACTCTAATTTTAATCAAAAAAAAATTGCTGATTTTTGTATCACCATTACTGTGCATCATAATAGAGGGTATCATGTAACGGCAAATAAGTATTTGTGTTTTTCATTTGTACAAGTTGCATGAAGTGATTAATGCAATGAAGTACCTATTTTTTTTATAATATAAAATTGGTTTTGAGAATCTGTCATTCTTGGAATGTTATGAATACTGAGAGATAAAGATTCGAAGATTTTATGATAGCCTTAGGTTATGCAAGAGAAGGATCTTTGCGAAAAATATTCAAAAGTAGCACAAATAAAATAAAGTTAATTATATCGCTTCTGATCTAGAACTGATCCACTTTCATGAGATCTTCATAGTGATAATATTTTGCAACATAATTTATGTAGTGCGAATATCACAAATTTTGGATTATCGTCTATAAGAGAAAAAGATGGCAAGTGAAATTATTTGACAGAAATCGTGAATGGTAAATAAGTATTTATATTCTTGATGTGTCCTTGATTCGCTGATTTTAATTCCATTTAATCTTTATACTCTCAGCCCAAATGAAGATGATAACGAACGACAATTTAGGATAGTGTGTAATGGTAAATAAGCATTGTACTTATATTCTTGATTTGTGATCTTGATCTGCTGATTTTAACCCAATCATCTTTATACTCAGGTTGAATGAATAAGGTTAATGCGAAGGAAACGATTTAAAGGATACAGTAAAACCTCTATAAGTGCACGCACCTGGGACCAAGATTTAACAAAGTACATTTAGAAAATAATAAGACAAAGTGCATTTATAGAGGGCATGTACAGTAAAACCTTCACAAGTGCACCCTCTGCAATGCATACTTTCTTTAAATGCACGCTCAAATGCTGCCCAAATATATACATGCCCTTTATAAATGCATTTTTTCTTATTGTTCTTCAAATGCACGTTGTTAAATATTGGTCCCAGGTGTTTGCACTTATAGAGGTTTTACTGTATATATTTGGGCCAGCATTTAAATGTGCATTTAGAGAGTGTGTGTACTTATGGAGGTTTACTGTATTATGTAATGATAAATAAGTATTTTATGTCCTTCATCTGTGAATTTGATTTGATAATTTTTCACTAATTAATAATGACTTCTATTTAAGTATTTATGTTCTTGATATGTAACCTTGATCTGCTGATTCTAACCACGCATATTAATATCGATCTTTATATTCTCAGGTTGAATGAAGATTGAACGAACGAAACAATTTAAAAGATATATGTAATGGCAAGAAGTTTATGTTTTAATTTATGAACTTGATTTATAATTTTAATCAATTATAATTTTATTGACTAATGATCCTTTTATTTACTAGACAAATGGCCTACCGACACAGCATCTACATATTTATCTCCCTAATCGGCACAGCAAAAGTCGATCAACATGATAATATATAGTTATTGGGTGCGAAGTAGCCAATAACAGAATAATTTGCAAATGATTGGCTGTGTACGTAGCATCCAATAACGATTTTATATCTGGTGGCTTAAGACGACCGAACCAATAGAATAACTCGAGTTATTTTGGTGATGATTGCAACATTATCAAATAACAAAGTTATTTGATGATGATGCAATCACTACCAAAATAACTCGAGTTATTCTGTTGGTACGATCATAGTAAGCTACCGGATAATAATTCGTATTATTATATTAATTATTTTGTGATTAGATCGTATATGGAAAATAAAATCCGCTGTACTGATAAGAAAGATAAATCATATGGATGGTGTTGGTAGTTCGTCTCCTGAACTGTTTAATGCGAATATGTAAATGATTTTTATTTAATATGGTGGAATTGGTAAGAATTTGGTGATAAGATTGAGTGTTAATATTAGCCATGTCATCAGTACGGAATTGCAAGTCGAAGCCAAATTTGGGTTATTAAAATCTTTCTTTAAAGTAGCCACCCCTGAATTAATTAATAACAAAGACTGATCATTTTGGAAATAAGCAAAATGGGTTTTAGTAAGTGTTAGCATTTTTGTTGAAAAATATCTAATCAACTTTGGCGAATATAATTAACATAGTATATTTATCATTTTTATTCATTATTATTATAATTTTAGAATAATTTAATGAATTAGTTTTGATTAGAGATGAAATTTACAAGTGTATAATATTTACATTAGAGAATATGAAAAATAAAATGTTTTTTAAAATATAAACTTTATTTTATTTTTTTCAATCGGTATGTACATTTATTACAGTAATTATGAGTTTTAAACTAGGTTAGCTTTAAAGGCTTTACCCCAAAACTAGTAATTGGACTTGCCAATTCATTGTTCGAATAACTTGAATTTGTTATGATTCGAATTGTGTAATATTTAACTCGTGAGTCAAAATATATTATATATTTAGTAAAATTAGTGAAATCAACTTTCCTTACTTATCGGAATATGAAATATACTCGCCTTTGTAAATAGTAATTTTTTAACTTATAAAAAAAATAATTCAAATAAAACTCGAATTAAAATTCGAACAAGTTAACTTGATCAAATGATTCGAGTACCCTTTGAATTTAATTCATAAATTATGAGTTCAAACACTACCAAAACCCCAAAAGAAAAAAAACATAATAGCAACTAAATTAGCTAGCATTATAACTAATGCTAGCTAACTTTGCTAGTATTGTCTTTTTCAGAAACCTGTCTTTCAGGATTTCGAAGTAGAACTGTTTTTAACTATATATAAATCGAGTAGACTGGTTTTTAAATAGGTGGTAAGCTAGTTCTTAAAAATGGTGAATCGTTTTACTTAATAAATACTGTAAATTGCAAGATTTTCTCAAATAGTAGATCCACTACAAGGCACAAACTACAAAATCTATAAAAATCTGTACATTTACAAATCGAAAAATAATTGGGATGCCCGTAGCAAAAGAAGGGGATCGGGCTACATACTATATCTCATCATATTTTTTTTGCTGTGAACATTCCCAATTAATTTTATATAAGCTTATGTTTTGGATTTTTGGTCGGAACTGTACGTTAAACAGTAGATTGTATTTAAAATAAAATTTAAGGATGCATCTCTAAAAAAAATAATGAATAAATAGGATAAGTATAGTGTGCTATTTTAAAGTAAATATATAGTCAGACCAATGCCCTTAAATATAATACCTTTTAAACGCAATCTTTAATTCTGACTCAAATATATATTAGACTCTATAAATGCAGCTTTTCTAAATGTGAGCCATCAAAATCTTGATTCCTACGAATTGCAGTCAACGTATGTAGTAAATTTAAGTAAAGCCAAATTTAATACTCACGATTTCAACTATTCTTGAGAATTAGTTCTAACTTCTGTGAACATGGTTTAAATATAAACCATCAAAAGCTTGACTCCTACGAATTGCAGTCAAAAAAGTTCTACCGTATTTAGTAAATTTAAGCAATGAATCCAAATTTTAATACCCACGATTTCAACTATTCTTGAGAACTTCTATGAACATGGAAATACACCCAATGTTTATATAAACCTACTACACAATATAAATAGAATACAGCAACGACATGTCTTGAATCAGCGACCAATTAATATTGCTAAAAGCTCATTAGTACAATACGGCGAATTTTTTTTATTATAAAATCTTATAAATCTAGATGATCATTACACAGAATAATATATGACATTTTTATTGGCTATGTATAATAATAAGTTGTCCCCCGTAGTTTTACTAACCCCTAGCCAATACTATATGTATAAAGTCATGCCTAATCCTATCAAATGCCTTCTGTTGGTCTAGCAAAAGAAGCCAGTGCTGTTTCGTTTAGTCCTTTTGATTTCTCAGTACTGTGAGGATATCCAGAGCTGAATCTGTGATCGACCTTTTGGCTATGAACGCCTGTTGAGCTGGACCTATAATTTCATTGCAGATTGGGTTGATTCTGTTTGCTAGTATTTTCATAAAAATCTTTATATCTGCATTGATGAGCGAGATTGGTCTTCAGCTATTAATGCTCTCTAAATCATTGTTCTTTTTGGGAATCAAAGTGACCAAGCTTTTGCTCCAAGACTTGGGAATTTGGCCTTGTGAGAGGACCTCATTAAAGAGTTTGACTAGTATTGGAACGACGGCCTCTCTGGTGTCTTTGTAAAATTCATATATAAGACCATCAGAGCCCGGGGCCTTATTGTTTGGGAGTTTGTCAATTGTTTGGCGAATTTCCTCCTCTGTGATGGGTTTGATTAGTGCATGATTTTGTTCTGAAGAGACCTGTGCCAGGTTTACCGTAAGTTGAAAAGCTACTTCCTTATCAATTGTTTCCTTTTTGTAGACTTCTTGGTAGAATTCTTTAATGTAGTTGAATGTTTGTACCTGGGATGTCCCATTTGTGTCATTAGGATTCTTTACTTTTGAGCAGCTTGTTGTAGAGTGTTTTTCTTATAGAGAGCAAAGAAGTATTTTGTTGACTTCTCTCCTTCTTCTATCCACTTGGCACTCGACCTGATACGCCACCTTTCTGAAAGAAATGCCAGTTCCTCTTGTAGCTTTAAGTTAAGGTCTTTGATAATTAGTTTGAGATCAGTTAAGACAGGGTTTTGGGCTATCTTATTGTTCAAATTACAAAGTCTTTTATGAAGCCTCTGAATGTTTTTTTCTGGAGGAGAACTGGGTTTATGGGCTCTTACTATAGATTGAATTGAACATTTGCAGAAGTCCCAATTGGAGATGTTTTGGGTCTCTTGAAGTTCTTTCATTATACCAATTTTCAGTTCTGGAATGTCCCAGGATTTTCTACCAAACCTCCATTGAGCTTTGTTGGTGTGTGACAGCTTGAAGTTAAATTCTGATTCCACTAGTAAGTGGTCAGAATTCCCAAATTTTGTATCGGTATTTCTACAAAGATGACTGTGACTTGCTTCTATAAAAATATAATCAAGCCATGTTGCCATTCTTTGACCATTGTGTGTGGATTGGTAAAATGTGAGAAATGGGCTCTCTTTTGCGAACAGAACTGTATTAGTATAATCAACTAAAAGATTTTGTACAAGGTCCCTTGAGCGATCGGGTTGTGCTAGTGCGCTGCTTATTCTATCATTTTTTGGGTCCAGATTTGTGTTAAAATCACCAGCAATGATACAGATTCTTCCCTCTGCTACAGGTGGAGTTCAATTTTCAAAGAAACGAACTCTGTCTTCGCCTCTGGGTGGAGCATATATGTTTGTGATTTGAAATGGTTGTTGTTTAATTTCTGCATCGACTGTGATGATGCGACTATCTTGTGATTCTCTAACTGTAGTGAGCTCAATGTTTCTTCTACCTGCTAATATTGCAGTTTTTGAGGACCAGATTGAGCTGAATCCCCATTGTTGTGCTAAAAAGTTTCTTGTATTAGTGTCTCTGAGATTGGTTTCTTGAATTAAAATTATATCGAGGTTATAAGACTTTAAAAGTGTGAGTGTTCTCTGTGCCTTAGGTCTTTTGTTTAAACCTTTTACGTTAAATGTAGCGATTTTAAACATAAAAGAAGATAAGAGAGTTAGGCTACACTAAGAGGAAGTAGTCTTAGTGTTGGTTCTTTAGCCCCGGTACGCCCCGTAAGACGATCCCATGGACTCTATGCCGTTGATCTGGATGTGTAAAATTCTTTCCCTCTTCCTCTTTTCTTTTTCCATTTTTATTATTTGATTTCTTGTAGGAGACTACTGTAAATGGTATTTCCTGCAGTGTACTTTGGGTTGAGCTTGGTTCTTTTGAATCTGTTAGGATTTCCATTTCCATTCCTCAGCTTTTGTGGTACCAAACCTGTATTGTTTGGTGTTGGAACATTAGTTGTCTCTGCCACTTCAGTTTGCGCTTCACCCTTTGTATTCGTTGAGAAGTCTTGAATATAGGGGTTATTTGGGCTGAAGATAGGGCTTGGAGTGGAAGTTTTATGAGTATTTGCTCCTCCTTTTTTTTGGAGTTTAGCTTCTCTCAGTAAGCGTCTTGTTTCTATTGAGGCTTTAAGTTCGTTACATTCTTTTTTGATATGGCCCTCTTTTTCGCAGTAATAGCAGATTTCTTCCATTTAGTTGTTACTTTATGATCACCTACATGGGTACATCTTGGGATTCTGGAGTGTAAGTCTGGGTCCTCTGTAATTTCAAATGTCACTAACCATTTATCTGAACAGATCGTTGTTCCTTCATATAAGAGGAGCTTTATTGTAGCAATCTGGCCAACATCTTGAAATGCTTCCAGAATGAGTGCTATAGTATTTTCTAAATCCTCCATTGGTGTATTCCTGAGTTTCACTATGAGAAAAGAACGCTTGAGATTGATAGGAATGTAACCAAAGAACGTTTGCTTAAAGATAGTAATCCCTTCTGAGGTGTAGAACTGTGCCTTTTCTTTGCTTTTGAAAACTAGCTCCTTTTTCCTCTCATTAAGTGAGGCTTGGCTGCTAATAAGCCTCCATTGAGTTTCAGTGCAAGTGTTGCAATTATGTCATTAGTGGATATATTAATCAGGCTCTGTATATCAATGATCAGAGCATTGTCATTTTTAGAGAGAATTTTGTATTTGGGCACTGTGTTGATAAAACTTGCTTTTTCTCCTTTGAGTTTAGGAAAGAAGTCTGTCCATTGTTTTGTTTTAACTTCCCTGGCTGAAAGTGCAAATGCACTTGTAGATGCTTGGGCTGTACCCGAAGTAATTGGATCAATAATTTCTTTGTCTAGATGATTGTTATCTGCTTGATTCACGTGTTCGTTTTTGTTTACTTTGTCTGTTTGGTGCACGTGTTTTTCATCCTGTTTGTTGTTTACCTGGGACACGTGAATTGTTGTGTCAGTCAGGATATCATGTGGTTTGTTTTGATCTTTGCTCATGGTTCTTGTGTCAGCATTTTTGTGTTTTTTTTTCTTCAGCTTTAAGTTTTTCTTATGTTTGAGCTGCCCAACTTGTAGTAGTAGTTTTGTCCTCAAGTTGTTCTGAAGCCTTTGTATTTGAGAGCTGATCGTTGTTTAGTTCTACATTTACTAAACTTGAGTTTTCTTGCTCTCTTCGTTCTTTACAAAGTGGAAAATTTTTTCCTTGTTTTCTTTTTTAGCTTTAGTTGAGAGCCTGATTTTTTTGCTTTTTTGTTGCTTACCCATGTCTAGTGCAACAAATTTGCATTTCCTAGGCCAAAGGGCCTTTGTCTTGTAAGAGTTTTGAAAGAAAACTATAGGGTTTTGACTAGAAATTTTGTATTTGTTAATTTCCGGAAGTAAACCGGAAAGAGTTTTTTAGGTTGCTATTTTGTATAAATATATAATATTAAAAAAAGTGCATGTCACCGGTGGTGACACACACCTATGTAATGTATGATCAAAACAAACATAAACGCGTATAAATTTATTTTCGTTAGGGTTACTGGGTTACTTAGGGTTAGGGTTCGGGTTAGGATTAGGATTAGAGGTAACTATATAATAAAATTTCACAAGTGATTTTTTTTTGCTAGAATAAAGGGTGGTTTCATAGTCAAAATTTTCAGCTATCATGATATTTTTGAAAATGGTATTTTTTCGCTTTATTTTCATATTACACAATTAGATATAACGTTATACCTAATCTTGATTCTATTGGCACAGTTGGCACGGGATTGTCACTACCGGTGACAAATAGATTTACTCATAATATTATATATATATAAATTTTAATATTAAATAATTTTTGATCCAATAGTCCATTTTTGATGATTTAACTACCAAAATGTTCGCCTCAATAAGACGATTCTAACAAGCCCAAAAACATTAAATTCTAATCACAGGATCCCAAGATCAACAAAGATTTGTATTTTATAAACAATTAATAATTAAATTGGAGTTTTATATGGGCCAATTTTAGGAATTGCTAATAACTTTTGATCTACTAGTCCACTTTGGATGATTTAACTGCCAAAATGTTCGGCTCAATGAGACGATTCTAACAAGCACAAAACCGCTAAAATCCAATCACAGGATCCCGTGATCGATCAAATTTTGTAAGATTTTAATAGAGTTTTTAGAATTACTATGTAAATATCTTTAACAGTGAATAACTTTTGAACCACCAGTCCGTTCTGGACGATTTAACCACCAAAATGTTCGTCTCAATGAGACGATTCTAACGAGCCCAAAATCATTAAAATCTAATCACAGAATCACAAGATCATTAAAATTAGTATAACGGTTCCTGTTATACTAATGTTTAACAATCTTGTGATCCTGTAATTAGATTTTAATGATTTTGGACTCATTAGAATTGTCTCATTGAGACGAACATTTTGGTGGTTAAATCGTCCGGAACAGACCAGTGGTTCAAGAGTTATTCACTGTTAAAAATATTTATATAGTAATTCTAAAAACACTATCAAAATATTACAAAATTTGGATCCTGTAATTGGATTTTAGCGATTTTGGACTTGTTAGAATCGTCTCATTAAAATGAACATTTTGGTAGTTAAATCATCCAAAATGGACCAGCAGATCAAAAGTTATTAGCAATTCCTTAAATTGGCCAATATATATACTATAAGAATAGAAATCATATAGTCATTAGTCAATTAGTCGACGGTTAGTTGACTAATTGACTAAATTTTTTTATAGTCAGTTGATTGATTAGTCGATTAGTTGATTAGTCAATTAGTCGATTAGTCGACTAGTCTGATTAGTTGATTATTGATTAGTCAATTAGTTGATTAGTTGATTAGTTGACTAGTCGACTAGTTAATTAGTCAATTAGTCAACTAATCAATTAGTCGACTAATCGATTAATTGACTAATCAACTAGTTGATTAGTTGACTAATGGATTAGTTGATTAATCAATTAGTCGATTAGTATAAGATTAATCATCTATTTCATATTTTTATTACTATATTCCTGGTATTTATTTTTTTTTGTATATTTATTAACTAGCCAATTAATCAACTAATCGATTAATTGACTAATCAACTAATCGACTAGTCGATTAGTCGATTAGTTGACTAATTGACTAATCAACTAGTCGATTAGTTGACTAATTGATTAGTTGATTAGTTGACTAGTCGATTAGTTGACTAGTCGATTAGTCAACTAGTCGATTAGTCAGCTAATCAATTAGTCGACTAATCAATTAGTTGATTAGTCAACTAATTGATTAGTTGATTAATCAATTAGTCAGTCGACGACTAACAGTTTTAGTCTACTGACTAATTGACTAACTAATCGACTAAAAATTTTTAACCGATTTCTATCCTTAATATACTATATAATTATTAATTTTCGTGCATATGTATATTCATTCATACATATGCATAATGATTTTTCTATTTTATATGATACAATCTTTGTCAAATCTTGTGATCCTGTAATTAGTATTTATTTTAAATTTTTATAAATTTTATTTTATATTTTAAATTATAATGATTTTGGGCTCATTAGAATTGTCTCACTAAGACCAACATTTTGGTAGCTAAATCAGCCAAAATGGACTAGTAGATCAAAAGTTATTTAATATTAAAAAATCACTTAGTAATTCCTATTGAAAATTATACAAAAGTTGAACGTAATTGGATTTGGATGATTTTGGGCTTGTTAGAATCGTCTCATTAAGACAAACATTTTGGTAGTTGAATTATCCAAAACAGACTGGTAGATCACAAGTTATCCAATATTTAATATATATATATATATTATTATTAAATTTTAACCAATCAAATGCCCAGAAAAATTATCAGGTGGGGTGGGAGATCAGCCACTTAGTAAAACCCTAATCAGCTGATAAATGGTGCTACCTCATCAAAAGTCTACTTTTGCTTACGCTTCTATAACCTCTGCCAAAAAACTTTAGAGTTATTGCCCTATTACAGTTTTTAAAGTAATAAAGTTTTCCACCCAGAGAGCCAAACCCAAAAGAAAAGATCCTTTTCAACTTTATTTCAGTTTCTTTACATCTGGTCTAAAACCCTTTATCCAAGATGCTTCTAAATAAAGCTTTTCTATATATGCGTAAACTTTTGTAAATTTTTATTATATCTACTGTATGGTTTTTAGGGATAAATTTTTATTAGGAAAGGACCCCAATTTTAATATCATCTGATCAAAACAACACCCCAAAAGTAAAGTCAAATCATTTGACGCACATCATTTTACTATATCTTATTCACGTCCAACCGATTGTTCGTGGGGTCAACTGATCAAAAAACTATAAGTATGTATTATAGCTAGCATTTACTACTAAAGAAATTCTTTAAAACTAACTTGGTATATAAAACTTATATTTTTATTATAATACTGATTTTCATAAGTTTAAAATGTCAACTACAGACACTTTAACACGATTTCGGTGCACAATTTGCAATAGTAAGAAAACTTTTAAGTCAAAGCTGGTTTGCAGCAGCATGAAAACCTGAAACATAGTAATTATAAAGAGATTCCCGCACATATTTCACTGGTTCCAGAATATGAATTACGACACATCAAAAATGTTATAGTTAAAGAACTACAAAAAGGTTAAAAAACTATTACTCAAAAGTTGGAAAACAGGTTTTTTCAATTCATTGTAGTAAAATAGTTTCGTTGGAATTTTTGGTCAATATTTAATCTGGTATTCTGTTTGTAGAGACTGGTATCAATGTTTTTTTGATGGAGAAGAAGCAATTGATCAGTTAACAGAAATATTTGAAGATAGTTAATGGGCAGAAAGAAATTATGGAAATGGACAATTATCATGAATCAAACTATATGAAAATGAATCAGATAAAATTAAAGAAACAGACTGTGCTACATTAGAGCCAAAAAAAATTCATTTAGAAAAGGGATTATTAATTGAATGGCGAATAAAAGGATTTAGTGACAAGGCAGAGCACCATTGTGAAAGTGGAGAAATAATGTTTAGATTCGTAGTCGATCAAGATCAGTTTAAGAATAGTTTTTTTGTACCCTCGTTATTGTATTGAGTACATACCAAGTTCTTTGTATATAAATAATTTTTACTTATATTCAAAACGCTCAGTGCTTTAATTGTTGTAAATTGGGTTGAATATATGCAATAATCTTGTTTTAATAAATTTTGATAAGCTACATATGCTTTTTAATTTTATATCAACAGATTTTCAAAATCGTGTTGACTTTTTATTACATGGATGCATATAAAACCAATTTAAGGAGTAATTAACAATAACGATATGAATTAAATTTTAACTCAATTTTATATCATTCTTGTTAAATATTCCTTAAATTATTTTTATATACATCCATCAGTAAAAGCTTTTCTAATACATTGTTTATTATTAATTTAAAATTTTTTACCTTCATATTTAAAGACAGATTACTTTGGTATAGAGGTAAACTTTCTCAAGGCAAAAACTATACGGTTGGTTTATAACAAATGGCTTGTTTGTTTTTTTTTTTCTATGTTTTTTTAATAGTTACCAAATTTCTAAATCACAATTCATTAACTGATCATTCAAAAAATCTATTACCACCAAATAGATCTTATGGATCTTGAAGATTTAGAAAATTCTCTGAAAATCAAACAAGTTTCTGCTCTTAAATTTCAAGTAAAATTTAATTTCATCATGGCAAGATATGAAGAAGCAATTATTGATATAACAAAATTGCTTAATATTGAGTCAAACAACAACTAAGATATCGAGCAGATAGTTATGGGCTTAATTAAAGGGTCTGAGCAAGATTATTAAAGAATATAATAGTGTGAAGTATAATGTTTTGGGAAGGAATCATGCCTTTGAAGAGGAAAATCACTGGAATAATAGCGTCGATTAAATATTCAGGAAATTGGTAATAAGAATTTATATTTAACTTTTATATGATAAAGTTCAAAATCTTATGACTTTCGTTGATTTTTTTTTAGCAGCTAAAAGTCTGTGTTTGATAAATTCTATTAGAATTTGAAGCTGCTAGTTCAAGTGTGATAGCGATAAAATTTTGTCATTTAGGTTTGACATATTGCCTTTTTAAGTTCTATTCGCTTTATTTGATTATTCTAAGATAGAAGTAACATTATGCAATGTTTTGATAGACCGATCCTGCGCGATACTTATTCGAATTCATCAAGGTGTCAGTTCCTGAAGCACAAGAAAGGCCACCCGAAGTATGTATATGTTAATTTATGAAATCTATTTCATTATAGTATTTTAATATATGGTAATGTATAATTTTTTAATTAAAAACTTAAAATAGCATTATACTGAAATCAATTTTATTAATGACCAGAATAATTTTTAATCCTTGTTGACGAGCAATTTCATAATATTTACTGTCGGGATGATACTGAAATCAGATGATGCTGAAATTTGATGTCTCGATTTGAAACTATAAGCCCTGCTAAAATCCACATATACTCTTTAAATATCAAATCTACACCCAAACCTTACCCTAACTAGTGTTTGTAGTCGATTTGCATTAGTCGATTTTATCGGCTTAGCCGGGCTTAGTCAGCTGATTTTTCAATAAATCGGCTTAGTCGACTTTATGTTAGGCTATATTAAAAATTACAGTAACCAATCAAATTTAGGCCGATTTGGTAGTTTACATTATCCTTTCTTCAAAAATTCCCAAAAAGAAATTCAACGAATTAAAGATGATCAACTTTGGTTTTAAATGTCGACCTAGTTATGTTGATAAATAATGATCGACTGCAAATACTAGTACGCATGTACCAATCATATCTATTTTAAATCACGTTCCTTTAATTAACCAATTAGGATGCTCGACTACAACTTAGCCGGCTAAGCTGATTTTTAAATATCGACTTAGTCTAGTCGATAAATTTGAATCGACTAAAAACGCTAACCCTAACCTTATAAGATAAAGACAAAAAAAACACCTCAAAAAAATCTTAAAATTTCATATTAAAATAAATCGAAATTTCAGGATCATCTGATTTCAGCATCATCCCTAACATTTACTTTTGATAGTAATATGAATTTCCAAACCGATTAACATTTGGCTCTTATCTTTGTTCATTACTTATAAATAGTTTTTTCAGCCAAAAATTAACTATATATCGTGGCGTAGAGTAGAAGACCAACTCGGCGGGCTCATAATTCACAGATCGTTAGCGCAAATCTGACCCTCCCACCACCAAGATTTACAAACTAAAATCCAAAATTAAAAAGAACCAATGCTCTGATTTACTCCTTTGTGAAAATGAAGATGTTACAAACCACTTTTCGAAAAAAAATAAAATTTGTCATTTTGATAAGATTCCTTTTTAAATTGAAGTTAAAATTTTCAAATATTTGAAAATCGATGAAATTGTTAGGTTATCCCTAGTAAGTAACGAATAAAAACAATTATTTATAATTAATGCTGAATAATTTAATTGATTATTTTAAATTTTTTTTTTTAGTTTGTTATGGTTGGCGTGAACTTGCTTATGATGGCTCATTATGGTCGGAAATAAATTTGATGCCTTTTTATCGAACTATAACTGTAGATCAAATTGTTCAATTGAGTAAAGCTGCTGGAGGTTTTTTAAAAGTTTCTCCTATCCAAACCCCATTTCTTTTTTTTAGGAAATAGTAGAATTTTTCGTAAGGATTAAAATATATAGAATGTTATTGAAGCTTGTAAAGTTTTTTTTGTATATTTTTAATTAATTTATTTTATTTATTTTTGTATAATTCAAGGTGTTCTTAAGTAATTCCCTCAATACGATTGGCTAGTGATCGAGACATTGCTAAAACTATTGTGGCAGATCAAAGAATAACATGTTAAAATTCATTGAGTAAAAATTCGAATTCTAAATTTTAGTTTATTAGAATCATTCTATAAAAAAAGAATAAGTTGTGCCTTTAAATCTTATTTATCAAAATGGAAAATAACACAAATATAGCAGTTAAAATTACTTGATCTATTGAATAAGATGCTTTAGAGCGACCTTATTCTATAGTATCTATTTGTTTTCTTTTTATTTAACAATGTATTTAAAATTCATAATAAATTAAAAAATTACTTTAAATAATTAATTTATCTGTTACATATTATTAAAATTTATATTTAATTTAAAAACTCGACTTAGGTTTTACAACTACCAAAATCATATAGGCACATAATAATGCATACGGACATTATTTCGAAACTTCTATTTTTTTTTAAAGAATCGCAAAATAATGCCCATGCATCCCAAAATAATGTGCCTCATATACAATAGTCTTAGAAAAATTTTTAGTATTTGTACAAAATTAAGATAATGATTCGAATTATTGCACATGTATGTTCTGAGATAATGCGCAATGTCTTAAAATAATATACAAATGCACATTATTATGCACATATACAGAAAATCTTTCGCTAGTTAATATTTCTAACCAGGTTACTACAAAACTTTTAGAGCAACATATAGTTAATATAAAATTCTGATTATAATAACGCATCTCCTAAATGGAATACCTTATACTCACCCTTTTCAACTCTAGTTCCATTTCAATAACAATATTAACATTGTATGATCTGACTTCATCTTGGTTGATTTTTGGTAACAAATGGAATGCCTTATATTTATCCTTTTTCATTTTGATAGCAATATGTAATACTTCAATTAACGTAACTATCTTGGCTACTTTTTGATATTAGATGAATGCCCTCAGGTTTGTCTTTTTAACTCCAATTCTATAATGATAACAAAATCCAATGTTATACATTTCACTAACATTTGTATTTTGATAATTTTATTTGGTAATAAATGGAATACCTTGTGTTTGTTCTTTTCAACTCCAATTTGATTTCGATAACAATATTCAATATCGTATGTTCCAACTAGCATTCTCTATCTTGATTTATTTTTGGTTATCAATGGAATGCTTTATTTTCATCCTTTCAACTTCAATTCCATTTTGATAACACTTCACATTTCCTATTTCTTTTGCTTTTTGAAATAGATGAATTCTTTTGTGTTTATTCTTTTTAATATGAAATCTTTTTTTATAAAATAACCAAGAAAAACAATTCTATTAGCATTTTTTTTAAAAAATAAAGAAACGATCTATTCAATTTAAATAAATAGCCGGTATTATAGTATGAGATGTAAAATAGAAACTTGTAGAAATTCAGAATAATTTAAAATATTTACCTTGAAATGCTTTATAAACATTCATACTTAAAGGCGACCTTTTTGAAATTCTGATTTATATTTTACCACTATAAAATTACTGGATCTACTACATTCCTCCAAATTTAACTAATCTATACCTTGCGATTTTGATAGTGACCAGGCTATATAATAGACTTCAGTAATAAAAGAATCAAGGAGTACTGTAATATAATATCTAGTGGGCACGGTAAGTCTATATTGATTAAATTTAATTAGTTGATCTCAATGTCAAATTACTGATGCACTATTATGATAGATGTTGCAGATCTACCGATATGAAAATTTACTTTATTTCTTATGTCCACATATGTAATAAGTCTAAGACTAATATAATTTTTGTAAAATCCTTTATAGCTACTAACAAATTAATTTTCCAGTCTATACGATTACTTTTTTTGAAATAGTTTGGCACTTCAAAAAGCTGGAAAAATAATTCACAGTTTTCATGTTCTAAAATTTCGTGAATACATGACCGTCGATAATTTTCATGACCGCCATCTTTAAGTGTAGACTGAAAGTAGAGAAGACCTAAAGGTAGTTCTTTTTCTCAATAGCTGAACAATCAAATACAAATTCTTGATGAATATTAATTAATTCATGAACATGACATACTAACATATGCATATAAGGCGTAATATCAGTTACCTTTTTGTTATCGTAATAAAAAAAATAATATTCATGCTTGAAGTTTGAAAAGGCAAAAAAATAGATATATACTTACCCTATATATTCCACGAATAAAATTGGGTCGATTTGGTTGTCCCTTGGATGGTGTTAAAAATAGCTTTAATCATGATTCTGCTTTAATTTTAAATTCTGATCCTGTTATATTTGCTAGAGTTATCATCTTGTATCCCTTACTTTGTAAAGGTTCGCAGACAAATTTGCCTGTATAATTACTATAAATATACCTCTGATCTAGTTTTTTAATTATTTAAGATATTTAAATAAAATTTGGTATTATAATATTTAAGAACAAGGATTATATTTTTGAATTATTTAAACTTATATTATAAGACAAAAAGTTTATGTTGCTTATAAGCTGAAAATATTAAATTTTAGAGAAATTTTTTAACCAAAAAAATATTTTACAATATCTTGGCGAATTCTTTAAATATAGGTTTTAAAAATATAGTTTCTTATACAACTTTGTAGTTTATATAAAGGATGACAACTTTCATTATTTGACTTTAAATGATTTACTTGTAAAAATTAGGACTTGTATTAGAAGTGAAAATTTTTTTATAGACAGGAACATATAAAAACAAAAACTTTAAACTTTTATTACACCAAAGTTTTTTAATAATTTTAAAAAAATTTTATAATAAAGTTGATAAAACAGAACTAATATTATATTTTTGGGTTTTATAATTTACCGACATGGCGATGTACCGCCACCCCTTGAACAACAAATTAGAATGCAGGATCAGGTGTAACATGAAATCGAAGCGATTACGATTGTTTTTCAAAAATCGGCTATAGTTCATCTCTCATGCACTAACAAAAAAAGTTCCTCTTGAAACTTTGGGTTAGTATCTCTTTGCTAAATCGCCTTACCCTAACCCTATCCCTCACCCTAACCCTATCCCTCACCCTAACCCTATCCCTCACCCTAACCCTATCCCTAAACTAACGAATTAATTTATTGTTTTGATTTCACATTACGCCAGATCTTATAGGGTGCGGTGTATCGCATATGCGAAAAAATCAAAAATTCTATATTTTTTACTTAGAAAGTATATAGCTAAAATTAATATTTAAGGTTTTATTTAAAAAATTTAAAATTTTACCTGCATAACAAATTAAGTAATAGTTCAAAAAAACCGGACCAGAGTTGGTGAAGTTGATTAGCATGTTCTTGAGAAAATTCCTTTGAAATAAAACTAGTAAAACTAAAGTTCTCCAAAATATTAAGTTTATCGGAACCTATCAATGATGTATAAGATGAACTTTGTGTTGATCTTTCAATCCAAAAATGAAAATGATTAATTTGTAATCTTTTCATTTCAGTTAAAATTAAGTTTTGCATATTTTCATTTAACATTAAATGGCCACACTGAAGATCCGATAAAAATAATTCCCAGAGTCGATCACTTATTCTTAACATAGTGTGTAAACTATCACATACCCAATGTTTAATTGGAGTTATATCAAAGAGAGGAGGTCGAATATGTCCATTAAGTGATGAGTAAGATTCTTTAATCTCTTGCATGTCTTTAAAAATTGTATTATATTCAACAATATTGGTTAAATTTTCTTTATTACAAGAACACCACGGGCAAAAGTACTTGGAGTTTGCAGTATTCATTCCTAAACATAGCTAGGAACTTCCAGTCCGAACTAAAATATAACTTGACATTCCAATGTCTTCCTCCAAAATCTGATATTAAAAGTGCTAGTGCATTTTGAAGTGAATGATAATTTTCCATACCAGGAAATAAAACTAATGAATAGTGTGATTCTGGTTTATGCAATTTGTCTAAATTATTTAAAAGTGCAACAGTTATCTCATGCTTCACCTTCTTGCCAACATTTAGCCATCTCCCGATATACGTAAATGTAAGGTATTTCTAGGTTTTAAAACCCCTTTTTGAACATAGAATGGAATTATATAATTAAGTATATTTGTAATTCGTCGTTGTCTACCTTTTCCAATAAATGCAATAACATTAGAAACTGTAATTGGATTAGTAATATTAGACTCTTCAGTAATTGGTTCAAGACTGGTAGGCTGGTCAATATCGACTAAACTAATAGGGATTATTTTGTTTACTCTATTTGTTATTTCTTGTTTCATATCATAAATTGCTCCAGCTCTAATTAACGATTCATCAAGTCTAGCTAAAGACCTATATGCATCCTGCGAAATTCGACCACGATCTATTGACTTTACAATAGCTTGTGTTTGTAATTCTATTATTCTATTGATTTTTTATCGATCTTTCCATAATTGATAATATGCATACAACTATTGACTTCAAACTTTGCCTGTTTAAGAATGATGTTATCATTTAGATGAAAAAAATTTTCTTTTTCTTCTTCTACAAATTCTAATACCCGTTTTCCTAAACCTAATATGTGTTTACGCTATGTTGATATACTATATTCATTAAATGGTTTCATTTGTATTAACTCATTTGATGGTAATGTTTTACGAACTGCCTCTATACTTTTGCATTGTAGACCAAAAGAAGTGGTCCAGAGAGCCTGCTTGTAGATTCAGCTTGTTCATCATTTTTAATATCTTTGGTCAAAGCCTAATAAAAATTAAAATTAAGCCTGTATATATATTAATCTTCAATAGATTTATTATTTTACCTCACAATATAATTGTGCAGCATGAGAGTTGACTTTTCTGATTCTACAAGTCTTCCTGAAGTGTATTTGATACAGTGGTATATCATCAATATAATCTATCGAGCACTCAACAATGTAATTTTTTTTGAGTACATTGTTTGAACAATATAACTATGTGGTATAGAATACTTTGCAGGACGCCGAGTATATTTAAACTTATACTTTGGCGGGTATATCCCTTCTTTAACTATGAGATATTTGAATGTTTGATGCTTATCCTTTAGAACAATCTTGGGGTTTTCCGGATAGCTACTTTCTTCTTTCCATACCATTTTGGTACATCAAGTTTCTAACGCAAATGCTAAACGTGTTTTATAACCCGTTAATTTTTAAATTCAATACCACATGATTGCTATCATCGTTATTATTTATAGATAATCAATTTATTGTTTTGTATGACAGTATATTTTTTAAAAGAAAAAAATATATATAATTTAATTTGTAAGTCAATCCATTTTTCATATTCGAGTTTTTTTTAAATCTGCATTTCTCACGGTCAGACAATAAATACTACCAGGATAAGGTAATGTGTCATACATAATACCCATATTTCTATCAAATAAGATTATTTAATGTCGCAGATGATCGTGAAATTGGATTATCGTGAAATCTATGTGATCTCCATATCTTAAAATTTCTGAAAATCGTGTAAACAATCGATCTAATCGATCTACACTTTGTAATCAATCGAATGCTATAACTGGTCGGTATGCCTATATGCTGCATAAATCGCATTCTTGGTATCTATATATAAAGGACCTTCTAACTGTATCAAATAGGCGACCTAACCCTAACCCTAACCATGAGGCAAAAAAGAGTCTATAAAACCAATAACAAAAAAAAAATTTTTGCCTCGTGTTTAGGGCTAGAGTCTATAAAACCACTAACAAAAAAAAAAATTTTTGCCTCGTGTTTAGGGTTAGGATCACCTTTTTGATACAGTTAGAAGGTCTTTTATATATAGATACAGTATCACGATTGTTTTGATTATGTAATGTAGATTGATTAGATCGATTGTTTACATGATTTACGGAAATTTTAGAAAATCCGATGATACGAAGATCACGGGATTTCACAATAATCCAATTTCACGATCATCCGCGACATTTAATAATATGTCGCTTCTTACCTATGCAGCAAAAATATGTATAAGGGGAGTAACAAAAATCAGGTGATTTTTTAGGGGGGGTAAAAAAAGTTAAAATTATATATAAGAACCTGACTATTTATATATTAAGGAAGAGGGGGGTAGGCCTCTGATAAAAAATAATCAGGTGATTAATGACACTGCCCTAATAGAATTTTTACTGAGACCCCATATGTCGAAGTAATTTATTTCCTATATTAATTCTTTCATACTAATAAATTTATGTTATCTCACAAGAGCAGATATAGAAATTTACAGGTCAGGTTTGCCATGTTTTCAACTAGTATACACGTCTGTTTGAATTGTCTTGCATACTTATACTTGTTTCGTCAATAGTGGAAATAGAGAGAAATTTGGATCAATGGGTCCTTTTCTGTGGTTATTCTACAATACCGAATATCGTGATTATAGAATTTGTGAAAGTAGACAGAGTAAAAAAAAGTGATAGAAAATAAGTATGAATTAACAAATAAGAAAATGACTTAATTTAGTTAACAATGCAGGATTATTGGCTCCTGCTTGTTTAAATCCTTGGATAATTCTTCTGAGCACAGCTCCTACATAAGTTCAGACGGTGAATGGTGGGATACATTTTCTAAGAATATTAATTTTAATTCATGATGAATTAAAATTAATATTCTCAGAACTTTTTTTTTAAAACATTTATGAGATGAAAGTTTCATCTTATAAATGTTTAAAAAAAAAGTTCTGGCAAGTTATCTATTATCAAATGCCTACTAACATGGGGTATTGTGATAGAACATTTCAAACTGGTTCTTGTTATCGAAGTATATTTGGAGCTAAAAAGGATGAAATAAATATTCTTTTTTAAGAACATGTCAAGATTAGCTACATTCTTAGAAATCGTTATTATACAAATAGACTCAAGGTCGAATATCAACACAGGGCATCCGTTTACTTCAAACATCCAAGAAATCACGACTTGTAGGTTCTATTTTTTTACTTTTATTTAGTACTAGAATTTATTATTAACATTATTTATGTGTACACCAAAATGATGAATGTATAAGCTTCTACTTTCATTATTTTTATATAGCTTTTTACATTTAACATTTTTTTAAAATAAAACTGATTTTATTATATAAATAGGTTTATTACATCAAAATTATATATATATTAGGTAATCAAAAATTTCTGGTACAACAAATATGGACATGGGAAAAGGTTTCATACCCTAATAAATGAACTAAAGCGATTTGTACAATTGTAATTATCATGATTTCTTTCTGATTTACTAAAAGAATTCATTACAAAACTTACCAACTATTGCGGTGCCAAATTTCGTGATTGATTCATTATACTTTTTATCATATAATTAATTTCTTAATGTTGCATTATCCGGTTCAATCTCTAACAATCTAGTTAAATTCAAATGCTTTATCATATTCTCTCTTAATAATATATAATTTTTCTCGATAGCTTAATTCAAATGTATGTTCAACGATTTGGTTAATTCACCTGTTAAAATTAAAATAAACTTTCTTGGCATTTCAATGCTAAAATGAATTATTGAATACATATAGACAGTGATGTACATTGGACAAAATTGGACGCTTGGACACCTTTGGATTGGGCGTCCAATCCAAACATCCAATTGTGATTCTTGGACCTAAATCTTTGGACCCTGCTTTAATCCATAAATTTGATTGGTTGAAATTAAATAATACTAGCGCAGTAGTTTGTCTATTAAATGTAATACAAATGTTGCCCAATCATATGTGACGAAAGTCATGTGATGTCCAATGTCCAATTGGACATTGGACATATAGTAAAGTTCAAATCCAAACATCCAACGTCCAATTTTTGTTGTTGGACCATTGAACATGACATCACTGCATATAGATAAGCTCAAATTTTAAAGAATAATACTAGCGCAGTAGTTTGTCTATTAAATGTAATACAAATGTTGCCCAATCATATGTGACGAAAGTCATGTGATGTTCAATGTCCAATTGGACATTGGACATATAGTAAAGTTCAAATCCAAACATCCAACGTCCAATTTTTGTTGTTGGACCATTGAACATGACATCACTGCATATAGATAAGCTCAAATTTTAAAGAATAATACTAGCGCAGTAGTTTGTCTATTAAATGTAATACAAATGTTGCCCAATCATATGTGACGAAAGTCATGTGATGTTCAATGTCCAATTGGACATTGGACATATAGTAAAGTTCAAATCCAAACATCCAACGTCCAATTTTTGTTGTTGGACCATTGAACATGACATCACTGCATATAGATAAGCTCAAATTTTAAAGAATAATACTAGCGCAGTAGTTTGTCTATTAAATGTAATACAAATGTTGCCCAATCATATGTGACGAAAGTCATGTGATGTTCAATGTCCAATTGGACATTGGACATATAGTAAAGTTCAAATCCAAACATCCAACGTCCAATTTTTGTTGTTGGACCATTGAACATGACATCACTGCATATAGATAAGCTCAAATTTTAAAGAATAATACTAGCGCAGTAGTTTGTCTATTAAATGTAATACAAATGTTGCCCAATCATATGTGACGAAAGTCATGTGATGTTCAATGTCCAATTGGACATTGGACATATAGTAAAGTTCAAATCCAAACATCCAACGTCCAATTTTTGTTGTTGGACCATTGAACATGACATCACTGCATATAGATAAGCTCAAATTTTAAAGAATAATACTAGCGCAGTAGTTTGTCTATTAAATGTAATACAAATGTTGCCCAATCATATGTGACGAAAGTCATGTGATGTTCAATGTCCAATTGGACATTGGACATATAGTAAAGTTCAAATCCAAACATCCAACGTCCAATTTTTGTTGTTGGACCATTGAACATGACATCACTGCATATAGATAAGCTCAAATTTTAAAGANCCGTATTTCATATAGATTTTTGACTCTGACGGCAGAAGATGCCATCGGAAATCGTATTAAAACCTTTTTTTAAGAGCCGATAGTATAGTGTTGAAACCGATAGCATGGATAATAATATATTCGAAATGTTCTTCTAATCTATATTCGTTCACCAGACTTACTTGTCTGGCTTTTTGATTTCTTACTAAGGGTATGTTTTCCTACCTAGTGAAGTTTACGTACATACGTACGTATAGTGCAAGTCTAAAAATCACAATTATTTCAGGACAAAAATTAAAATCTTATTCCTTAAAAAAAAGATAATCAAGTAACACAATTTAAATCAATATCTACTTCTGTAACGAATAAGGTAAAATTGAAGTTTTTATTCTTGCACCATATCGGTTAGTGCACAAGAATTAAATTTCTTACCCTATATTATAACTACAATATAAGGTATTTTCAAATATACTTTTGCTTTTTGCTTTTTTTTTCAACAAAACCCGAGTTCGGCTTTTGTTGAAAAAAAAAAGCAAAAAGCAAAAGCATATTTGAAAATACCTATAGTATATATATGCGTATATACGTAATCTACCTCTAGGGTTTACCAGGCCTAACCGGGCCTAATCGGGTATATTACAGAGGCCCGGGACCAGCCCGATATTTTTTAGGCCTGACCCAAGCCCGGCCCGCTTTATAAAAATGTGAGCCCGAAACTAGGCCCGAGCCCGGCCCAGCCCGCTAATTTCCGGGTTTAGCCCGACCCACTCTGCACCCTACTTATATAATAGTCGTTACTTGGAAAACAGGTTTATTAAAAAATCAATAAATCAATCCTTGTCTCGATGTAACATCCATGCGCATACTCTAATTAATGCGCATATACTCAAAATAATACGTTATTTCACGAAAATACGAATATAATAGCTGAATGTTTATATATTTATAATATAATATATAATATGAAATAATCAACATACCCATTTTTTTATTTATAATTTGCAAGACAATAATGGTGAGTCATTATTATTTGGCAAGCTTTTAACTTGCTAGTCTAATTGGCTAAGCGTCGCTCTTGAATCTCAGAATCTTGGAACCTTGAAAATATTTTTCATATTACTTGCACAATTTCATTTAGTTCTCGCTAACGAGTAAAAATATATCATATAATAGAGAATAGACATATAAACCATATAAATACAAATATTTGACAACTCTTTCCGACGATCACCTGGACCAAATTTTCTGACCGAAGAAAAACAAAAAGTTTTTTGTTGGAGTGTTGCCTATACTTAATGTATAGTAGAATAACACAGAAAACGGTTTTTACAGAGGTCAACTACCTAAACAGGGGACTCCTTTGTATATTTGGCATGCAAGCCAAAAGGGTCAGCCTACAAGATAACTGGCAGAAGGTGGTGCCCTTGTATGTGAAATTTTGGTGAAGATACAACCATTTTTTTCTTCGTCGACAAAGGGACCTGTAGAAAAACAGTGGGGAACAACAAAAAAATGAGTTTTATCTTGGATGTACACTCCTTAAACTTTGGATACAAGTATCGTCTCTCACCCTTTGGACTTTTCGAAATTTCACCAAAAGTGGGCGATTGAGTTTACCCCTCCAAAAGATCGGCAATGTTTACTTTGTCCATATTGGGAATGCACCTACCATATTGGAATCAAATCACGAGTGAAATCGGGTCTTTTGAGATAAACAATGAATGACACGTGAGATGTTTTGGAGTAATCCGTATGAAATTTCTTTCTAGAAAGTTCTATTAGGCGTAGTCTTTTCTTTTTCTTTTATGTACATATAGTACTTTGGTGAGGCAATTCCTTACGCAGTGCTATATAATTTTTAAATGTAGTATTTGTCAGTTCTATCCTTTTTTCTTTGTTTTCTTTCTTTTTTCTTTCCCTGGTCAGGATTGGCCTCTTTTCTTATGTTTTTTCTTTTTTGTATCGGCCATGTGTTTTTAGCTTTTCGTTTTCTTGGTAGTTTATTGGTACTTTCCACCTTTTTCATTTTGTCCTGTATGAAGAAGAAAAAATTTTAAGGAAAGGAGGCGATCCTGACAAAGCTAGCAAGAGCCTGTCGGTGATAATTTGAAGTGTTCTATGCGTTAGAAGACCAAAATTTGAGACTATTCTTGATTGCGGCAGATCGCATTTAGGTACTTCGGTAACCGGACGAGTCTTTATTGTGGAAGGGAGGGAATGTAGGCAGTAGTCTAAAAATCCTAGAGTGTTATACTCGTTCCCAAATAATAAAAGCAGGATTGCCCTTAAAAAAAAAATAAAATAAACTATATAAATAAATTGTATACAGTATAGTATTCGAATGCTACAATCACACGCTCTAAATTTTATTGGTGTTAACACCGTGTCAACCAGCTGACTCACCCAGCATGTTGTGTAACTATAATTTTGGGGCGCATAAAAATAATCAAAAAAACCAAATTGGTGGATATGTAGTATGTAAACTTACGTAAAATTTTGGATAAAACTACATAAGACTTACAGTGTATAAGAAAATCATAAATTTACGTAAAATTTTTATGTAAATTCATGATTTACTTATAGTATATAAGAAAATCATAAATTTACGCAAAAATATTATATAGATTTATGATTTTCTTGCAGTAAGAATAATATATAATATATTAATCTGAATTAAATGATTTTGGTACCATTCGATTTGTCTCATCAAAATGAATTGAATGGTACCAAAATCGAAATTCTAATCACTAAATCATAAGATATCATTAATTACAATATACAAAGTAATAAAAGATAAATTATAATACTGATACCAATTATAGTGCACATACTATTTTTCATGATCTATTAAGATCTATTGACCAGGATTTTGTTTGAGACAAATTGAATGGTACCAAAATCATGTGATTTGACTGATACTTCTTGATATATTATAATTTAACTAAAATAAGCTATGCACCTAAACAAAGACTATGGGAGGAAACTATTATCAAAATAAAAACCCAAATACTGTCCTTCAGGAGGAAAATAATGCTGGCCAAGTCCCTAGTTTTTTCTAGAATGTGGTATGCCGCCTACATTCTGCCACCCAAAAGAAAGCACATTTTAGCTATCAATGACCTTATCTCAAGCTGGATTAAGCAAAAATCTAAGTTCCTCCCCAGATACGCAACATTCCAAAAGAACCTGGACAAAGGGGAACTGGGTGCCCCTGTCATCCAGAACATGTTAAATGCTAGACTCATTATGATATGGAAATGCTTATGTACAGGCAGTTCCACCTGGGCCTGTTTTGAAAGAGAGCCAAAAAAAACTTTAGTATTCTTCAAGCGTTAAAATCAACCCCGATTAGCACGAAAGCCTGGCCAAAGGAATGGAAGAGTCATGTGCGCACTTGGATTAAACTAAAGGGTGATATTGTATCCACAAGAAACTGACCCTGGTCGTTGGAGGAAATGGTAATCGACCAAACTAATGGCCTTGGGATGACAGTTATATGGATCATACGAAGACTGAACATAGTTAGGAATGGAGGCAACGCAAACTCAGATGATCATCTGTCAGACAACTTCAGTTGGCTTAAGACAAAAAAACACATCAACAAAAAACTTGACACCTGCTGAAGGGTGCAACATGGCGCCTTACCTCTTGGATACCGAACACGACATCTAGACCCAGCGAACAGTGGTGATTGCATATAGTGTACTGAAGTTAGACAGACCATGGAGCACTTTGTGATAGAATGTAATGTAAGCAAAGAAATATGGTGCCTAGCATACAATCTAATAGATACTACAGTGGACACTAGTCCCCTGGCTACTACACAAGAAGCCCTCGAAGCGAGTAACATAAAGAATAAGTCAAAGAAACGAGCAGCCCAATGGCTCCATATCCAGGTAATATATACAATATAGTGCTTATTTGCGAAGGCCAAATGGAGTGAAGAAGAAATAACTAAAACCAGGGCCATACGGCAAGCAGAGTTTCAGCTCAAGAAGGAACTTTGGCAGTTACTATTCATTATTAGAGAAAATCATCTAAAATAAAACAGATATATAGTTCTTTAAAATTTAGTATAGTCAAAAGCATGTAATATTAATTGATATTAATAAAAGAGTGCCAATTGCTCCTCAGCCACGTGACTGAAAAATTTAAAAAAAATAAGCTATGCAAGGCAAAATTTAAAATTAACATGAAATCATGAATAACTTCTGATGGACCAATTTGTTTTTTATGATTTTATCACCAAAATGACCATCTTGAAGAGGTGATCCAACAAGCCCAGAACCGCTAAAATCTAATCACAGGATCACAGGATCGTTAAAGTTTTATTATTATTTTGATGAAAATAGATTAGTTTAACTAATTTTGATCAAAAACAATACAAAAAACTTAGCAATCCCATGATCCTGTAATTGGATTTTAGTGATTCTGGGCTTGTTGGAATCGCCTCTTCAAGGTGGTCATTTTGGTGGTAAAATCATAAAAAACAGACTGGTTTATCAGAAGTTATTCATGATTTCATGTTAATTTTAAATTTTGCCTTGCACAGCTTATGTCTAAAGCCGTGTCCAGTCACGTGTTTTCGATTTTTTAATTAAAGCTAGGGTAAGGGTTAGGGTTAGGCATGCTTATAGTAAAATTGCCCTCCTGACATTTTTTATTAATGCACCAAAATGGATTTAGACTGTTGTTTCTTGTATTTTTGTGACTTTCGCTTTTTTTCGCTGTTTTTGTCTCTTCGGGCTGATCCATGTCGATCAAAATAAACAATTCCTATTGGCTCTATGTCATGTGATGGACACGGCTTTAGACGACCCCTTATTTTGGTTAATTTCAAGAAGTATTGATCAAAATCACATCATATCCATGGATTTTTGGAATTTATTATTAAAAATTCCAAAAATCTTTAACAGTAAATAACTTTTGTTCCACTAGTCCGTTTTTGATGAAACAACTACCAAAATGTTCACATTGATGAGACGATTCTAATAAACCTAAAATTGTTAAACCAAATTACTGAATCCAGAGATCGTTAACAATTTGTGTCACACCTGAAGTAACACAAATCGTTAACGATCTCTGGATCCAGTAATTGGATTTTAGCAATTTTGGGTTCATTAAAACCGTCTCATTAATGTGAACATTTTGGTAGTTGTTTCATCAAAAACGGGCCAGTGGAACAAAAGTTATTTACTGTTAAAGATTTTTGAAATTTTTAATAGTAAATTTCAAAAATCTGCGGATATGATTTTGGTACCATTCAATTTGTCTCAATGAGATGAATCGAATAGACATAATTCTGATTGATGGTTCACAAAATATTGCTGTACACTGCAATATTTCTATTGCCATCATACCTATATCTACTTTAAATATTACTATAGTCATAATATCTTGTGATACACTGATCAGAATTTGTACCAATTGGTTCATCTCACTGAGATGAATTGATTGGTACTAAAATCACAAGATTCTGATCAGTAGATCATAAAATATTGGCAGTGTGCTATAATTGGTAGTGCACTATAATTAGTAGTGTGCCATAATATCCTAAAAGAGTTACTAATAAAAAAAAAAAGATAAAAACCCATTTATACATAATCTGCCATATGATGTAATCAGTGTTGGTTCTTGGACTGAACTGGTCCAGTAGACCACTACTGGACTGGTTCAGTTCCATTACTTACTAGAACTAGACCTAGTAATAAATACGTATATACGAATAAAAATAAATTATATTAGAACAGGGTGAAACCTGTGAAATCCGCGTTTTTTCTTTGTTTTTGTCTCGTCGGGCTGATCCATGATGATCAAAATTTTACAATTTGATTGGTTGTCAGTCAATGATGGAACCTGGCTTTAACGGATCCTTAAATATAGTTATAAAAATTTTATAAATATAATACGACAGGGTGAAACTGAGTTGTGAAATAGTGAAACCTGCTATGATCTTCACATGAGAGTGAAATCCGCTTTAAAGTGAAACCTACCAAAAATATACTCTAAACCTGTCTCAGAGCATTAATAAAAAATTTCAGGAAGACAAGTTTACCTATAAGACATTCTAACCCTAACTTCTAACTAACCCTTACCCTAATTTTAATAAATAATAAAAAATATATAAAGGCACCTGGCTTTAACGGTCCCCTATATTTATATATTGTATAAGATTTGTCTAACTATGCAAATATATTAACTTGTATTTATTAATTAAATAGTATCTAAATTTTGCTATTATACAAGTTTTGATCTTATCATAAATAATTTAAAATATCAATATATTAACTTTTTTAATATAATTAAACATTTAACTAAATTAGTATTGTAATTGTTTAGTACTTAAATTTTTGCTTTTATATAAGCTTTATTTTTATTATTTAGAATGATTAAGTATTTAACTAAATTGGTATTGTGATTGTTAATATCTAAATTTGTATTTATACAAGTTTTAGTTTAAATTAATAAATAATTTATAATATGAAAACTGGTCAATCCAAATAAACTTTTTATATATAATATACAATAACTTAAATGAGCAGGCAGAGTGATTAATTGAATAGTTACTTGAGTAGTTTTCTAATTAACTAAATTCATTATCATATTTTATACCATGAATTTTTAGTAAAATCACTATAAGGATTACTTTAATTAATCTTAGTGCTTGTGCACTAAGGTACGGGACGGGTTGGGTTTAACCCGAATTTTTGCGGGTCAGGCCAGGTTCAGACCCGGGTCAGGTTCAAATTATTGACCCATTATAAATCGGGTCAGGTTCGGGTCGGGTTCGGGTTCTGTTTATTGACCCTTAAAGCCCGATCCAACCCAATATAATTTTAAAAAAATTCTTATCTGGGAATTATAATTTGAGCAGAAATATAGTTGTTAGATGAAACCTTAAGGTTTCGTACTTAGAGATGTGAAAAATGCACATGAATGCGCATGATATATAAATGCGCATGATACCGCATGATAAATAAAGATACTAATATTGAAACTAAAATCAGAATTTGCCTATATATATAAATTTTTACAAATTATCTAATTGTAAACTTCATCATTGCTTATCTTATATATTTGTCATCTGACCCTTGGCTCTACCATGGGAGCTTAGTTAAATTCTGTAAATTCGCATTATATAATATTTATAAATATGGGGACTCAGAGCAAAAGGTGGCTTCAAGAAAATCATATGATTTTGAGAAAATCATTACTAAACTTAGGGGATGGCTAAAGCCAGGTGCGTTTATATGTTTTTGATTATTTAATTAAAATTAGAGTAAGGGCTAGTTAGGGGTTAAGGTTAGGGCTTGACTTATAAGTAAAATTGTCTTCCCGACATTTTTTATTAATGCTCCTAGACAGGTTTAGACACTCGTTTTTTGTATTTTTGGCGTTTTTCACTTTTTTTCTTTGTTTTTGTCTTGTCGGGCTGATCTGTAAAGATCAAATTTTACGATTTGATTGGCTTTATATCATGTGAACGCACCTCGACCCCTAAACTTAGTATGTAATTATCAATTATATAGTAGTATTAAAACGATTAAACTAAATATATCTATTTTTTATTAATAATATTATTGATAATTAAGAATTGATTTTAAATCAGATCTATGGTCACTCTCTCCAGGCCACATTGATTTGGAGGAGAGATTTTTACAAAAACAAGAAATTACTACAGTAATAAAGAAGAAAAGGCCGAATGTAAAATAGAACAAGGGGCTCGTGCCCTACAAGCAAAAAGAAAATTCATGGTAGAAGAAGTTGAAGAAGAAAGTACCACAAAAATGGTAAAAAAAAGTAAAACCTCACACACAACAAGCAAAACATGTCCAAAGGTTAACAAGGAAAATCAACAACTAAAACACGTTGACAAAGCAAAACAACAAACAAACAAGTTTCAACTATGAAAAAAACTTAGAAACACCGGTTCTTGACAAAGCACTGAGTTGGGACAAAAAGGTGGAACAAGAAATAGAAGCTCTTAAAGATGTTATGAATATTTTATCTAATACACAGAACACGTTCACTAAAATATGTGTGCCCTCGACAGTTCGACAGCACTACAACAACAACCCAGGTGTCCTTAATCGACGTAAATATAGGTATCGGACAAGAGACAAATAAGCCCCTCTTAGAAACTCATACAAGGCCAATATTAGAAAGCACAACCAACGAAATAGAAGCAGGCAATTCTCAAATGGCCACTAATCAGAACATAAGCAAAGCTCCAGTAACTCAGGATAGGAAATGGACATCTTTCTTCCCTTGTCTAAGAAGGGGATAATCTACATACTCGACGTTCTCCCCAAGAAACGCAATTAAACCGAAAAATGATTTCGCTTTAATAATCGATATAAGTTCATTATTCGATGCAGTAAAATACGATATTAGTGCAGCGAAACAACACCTTACGAAAGGCAAATGCACACATTTAGAAGTAACGTTTATTGATAGAGAAAAACAGAAATTCTACACAGCCTACTTTGGGTATATTCCTGTAGACGAAAGGAAATCCTTTCTGCCAGTCAAATGCCGTAATGTAGCCTTAGGTAATAAAAGTGAAATCTCGGATGCATTGCATCTATCGCCGCTATAAAGCCTCTACTAATTGAAGGGACACCTTACTTGATGGACCAGTGGATAATCATCTTCGAAACCACAGATGATCCAAATTTAGAACAGAGTATCAAATGGCGAACAGCAACCAAAGTATGCTACTTCTGTGAGAAAGAAGATCATATAAGGAAAGATTGCACTCAACTCCAAGAGTCTATTTCCTTAAAGAAGGCTTACCAAGCATTCAAACAAAATAAAGCTGCACAGAATATGGAAACAGAAGGTGTCACTAGGGAATGGCACATGGCATAATCACCTGTTAAGGAAACACCCATTGATGATAATGTGCGCATGCCGGAGGCACAGCACATAATTGCTAAACAGAGTACTAATACAGCACAGTTAAGGACAACAGAATCGAGGGGGACACTACCCAGATAATTGACATGGATATAGTGCTGCCGGATGCAATACAAGATAAACATGAAAAGGACTCTAGTGCAACTGCACAAATGAACTTGAACAGCAACATAGTAATAAAAACAGAAGTGTGCACTGAAGCTCTTGCAGCAGGCACAACAAACAAAGAACTGGAGACAGCAGCCATTATAGATGAGTTATCCATAATTGGCTATGGTACTTCAAGGGTTACCAAAACTCTAAGGACTCTGAATTACCCATCATTTCCCCTGACATGAATCAGAGCCAATTGAAAGTGGCATGAGCAGGGACGAGGAAGGTTTTACCACAGTTACTTACAAAAAAAAAATCCCAGAAAAGGAAATATGCAACCCCGTGTAAATCGGAAAGTTCAAGGGTGGAACCCAACGACCAAGCCCGGGGGAGGGGAAAGCCACCTCAAGTTTAAATACCATAACCCCCTTTTACTTCCTAAATGTCCCACTCCAATAGAATTAAAATAGCAACTCTGAACATAAAAGGGCTAAACAATAGGGACAAAAGCAATAATACACTAACACTTCTAAAATCTTACAAATTAGATATTATTATGTTATAGGAAACAAACTTAAAAACTGAAAAAACAGCAATCCTAGTAGGACATAAGGATATAGAATCCAAACATACAAAAATTGAGCTAGGGGCAGAGTGACGTCCACAACTAGTGTTTAAAATAGAAATTTTAATTTACCGGTACATGCATCTGTTATATAAAAAAATACCGGTGTCACGACTATTTCTAATATACCGTGCACTTGTGGGGTTTTGCTAATAAAATTCACTCGCTTGGTTAATACACTACTGGCGTATCGTTCAGGTACTCCACCTAATAGATACTTCGTGCAGATAGGTTTATTCACTTAGAAAATCACTTAGATATTATAGTTCGTCCAAAGAACTCAAGCTAATACGAGCATCAAAAGCTAGGCACTTCCCTCCTTGGGGTCGATGCCTTATTTATTATTTACTATTTACATTTGCGTCATTGATTATTACATAATTATTTACGCATCGTTCATGCAATCAATTTTTAGACTTTTAATTAAAGTCATGTAAGTCCCGAAAACACCGATTACGCTATTTCCAGGCCCCGATCGGTACCACGAAATCCCGGGGTCACAAATTCGACCGCGACACCGGTACAAAAAAAAAACCTGCATTAGTAGAAAATGGTCATCAGATCATTGGGGCACATACTGTAGATGCACGCACCGGTTACTTCAAAAAATTCCGGATCATGCACTGTTTGTTGCACCGGACCAATTTTAAAATACTGGTATATGCAATATAAAAAACGGTAGATCCAGATTTTTATCATGCTATTTTATACACTTTCCACAACATGCAAACTTAAAAACCAAGTGTACAAACTGACTAACATATATGTTCAGCCAAGCCCAAATGAAAGAGCTGCCTTTTTCGACAATTGGTTTCTACAAAAAGAAGAAGGCTTGATCAATATCATTGCTGGAGACTTCAATACAAACATCAACCCTGAGGTTAACAGAATTAGCCAAGCCAACCCACAAAATGACCCCACAAGGAAGCAACTGCTTGACAAATTAGCTGAGTTCATTAATATGGCAAATACATCAGACACCAAACCTTTTATCACATTCCATCAAATCACCAGAAACAATAGTACCATGGCAACTTGCATAGACTACATCTTTATCGACAAAAACAATGGACATCTGATCTCGGATGTCTGTACACGATATGGTAATTCAGATCATCTTCTGCTGGAGTGTACTCTACAGAGCAGAAACCAAAAAGTCTACACAGTGGAGATTTGATGGACAATGCCTTAAGAACAATCGGCTCTTAAAGGTGATAAAGGATGAAATAAGCGATAAAGAGGTGGACATGGAATGGGACCTCTGTAAAATCAAGGTGCAGTCAATAATCAGAGCCTTTAGGGGTCCAAGATCTCCAGAAAACAGAAACTTGCAGTTAAACAAGAAAATATGCACATTAAAAGAACAAAAAGCAAAAGGGGTCCAAATAAATACCTTGATAATCAAATAGAAGAATTAAAAGTACAAATGGAAGATGAAACAACTTCACTAGCAAGAAGGTGGCGTCAAATACTTCTTCTCCCGGTATAAACTAAAACCGGCACAAGGTGACTTAAATAAACTTAGGGTTACTACAGAAGGCTCTAAGAAAGATGTGCTTTAGTTCATATGCGACTACTACACTAAGCTATACAAAACGGAAGGGATAGATAAAAAAGCGGCAGAGGAGATAACAACTGCTCTTCCCCAGATAACAGAGAGCATGAACAAAAGCCTAAGTCGCAAGATCACACAAGAAGAAATTAGAAATGTAATAAAGGGGTTACCAAAAGGGAAGTCTCCCGGCACAGACGGTCTGTCGTGTGAATTCTATAAGGCTATAGAGGAGGATATAACACCAGTCTTGGAAAAAGTATTCAACAGTATCTTAGTGGAGGGTAAGATGCCTAACTCCTGGCATAAAAGCCTGATTACACTTATCCCCAAGAAATCAGAAGATCCTGAACTCATAAACAGCTGAAGACCAATATCTTTGGTAAACAGTGACACAAAAATGTTTATGAAGATAATAGCGGATAGGCTGAATGAAATCTGTTAACAATTAATCCCAGGCCACCAACAAGGGTTTATAAGACACAGACTGATCACTGACGCAGCAATGGACATTATTACCACTCTGAGGAAGAGACATGATCCCAATCACGAGCATTGGATGCTTTTTGTGGATCAAGCAAAAGCATTCGATAGGGTGGAACATGACTATCTAGTACTGGTGCTGAGGAAAATGGGTTTGAACCGCAAATGATCAATGTAATCTTAAATTTGTTTAAAAACCAACAAGCGCATATTACTAAAGATGGGAATTCTCAGCGGCATTTAAAGTCGAAAGGGGAGTAAGACAGAGGGATCCACTCTTGCCCCTGTTATATGTCTTAGCTTTCGAACCCTCTTAACCTTAATAGAAAAAAATATCCGAGGTATAACAATAGAAAAACAAGTTTTCAAATTGGTGGCCTATGTGGATGACTTGACCATAGGAGTGGAATCGCATCTGATTGGGAAAATCTAGATCAAGCATTTAAACTTTATGAAGCGGCCTCTAACGCCAAAATAAATAAAAATAAAACAATTCTGGTTCCACTATCTACGAATGCAAGAAGGGTTGAATTAAAAGGCAAATCACAGTACAAAAAGCTAACGAGCAAGAGACAATTAAAGTTCTAGCCTACGACTTGCAAATAGATGGTTTCCCATGGAAGGACTCTGGATTCTAGCAATTAAAAAAAATGAAAAGTTCTCTGGAGACCTATGGAAAAAGAAACCTATTGTATAGAGGGAAAATCCTAGTAGCAAAGGCATTAATCTTATCAAAGATATGGTATGCTGCATATCTACAACCGCCCAAAAAAAACAAGTGGCAGAGATCAACAGGATAATCTCCCAATGGATTAAAGAAAAGTCAAGAATGCTACCAAGGTTTATGACGCTCCAAAAACCCAGTGAGGAGTTTGGGCCAAAAGCTCCAATAGTTAAGGACATGTTAGAGGCTCGAATGGAAACAGTTAAATTTAGTAGCTGGCCCAATGAGTGGAAACCTTACCTACTAACATGGAGACGTGCAGAAGGCAAGATAAACACTAGTGAAGATTGGCCGTGGGACCCCTGGAAAATAAGTGTGAAGAAACTGGAAGGGGCAGAAATCTCAGTCAAGAAAGTCGTAGAAATATACAAGAATGGAAGAGCCTTTATACAAACTGAAATAGATAATAATGAAGGTAAACCTTATGAGTGGCTATCTCAGAAGAAGACTCCAAACAAAAGACAAGACATATTCTGGCGCCTGTATCATAAGGCTCTACTGCTAGGCTACTGACTAAAACATGTGAATCCTGAACTAAGTGACTGCTCTTGGTGCCCAGGAGAAGCACAGACGATCGATCTGAATCTGCATGTAAACTGTTAAGTGAACATGAATGTGATGGTTTCCAACCTTGTTTAGACTTCGCACTGAAATGTAGAATAACCAGGGAGGTATGGAGAATGGTATACGAGACAATCGATGTGGTGGTAGCAGAAACACCTCCAGCAAATATAGACGAAATATTTACAACTCAAAATCTCTCGTCAACGTGGCTACACATAAACACTATATATGAAATATGGTGCATGTATATGACTAAAAGATGGGGTACCGAAGAAGAACCCAACTCCAGTGTGCTAGAAAGAGTGCGAGCTCGAGTAAAAGCTCGTCTAAAGCATGAAGTAAACGTGCTTCGCCGCACACTAAGTAACTGTTCGAAAAAACAGAGGAAATTATATAAAATTATTAGAGGTATATAGGGTTATGAGGCCGCCAAAGTGGTGCGATTGGTGGTTGATCGTCTTTTTTTTTTAGAACTATTAGGATAGCTATAGATATATTATAATATAGAAAATCTTGTAAGGGTCCTTTCCATTTAGGAAGGCTCTAATAAATTGATTCTAATAAAAGAGCGCCTTCAAGTGCCCTTGACGTATTTAGTCTAGGGTTTAAAATAAAAAAATTGATTTTAGGACCCTGGGTCGGATAGTGCAGTGGTTAGCACTCTGGGTCATATTCACAAGGTCGCTGGTGGATGACGAAAACCATGCTTGGATCACGAACAGTAAGGATCTACAAAGAGGCGTCGAACATGTTTTCTGTTTTCAGACATGGTACTACAATGACAACAAGTTGCATGATATAGCCACAGAGGTCATGCGCATCCAGAAAAGGAAAAAAATCTGACAAGAAACGTTGTAAACATAAGGACCATTCACTATAAAAGGAACAAGACAAACAAGAAATAGGACAAGGGTACCGACCAAACTAGAAAGTAGGAAAACCAGAAACTAATGCTACACCAACTGAAAATAGAAGTGGCTCTTGGGTAGATGAAAAACAGCTAACCTATACAGTGTACCGGCAGAATATATAGTTCCTAATTAGCTGTCTAAGATCCAATAGGTACAGGGCACCGGACATGGTTGACTTGCTGGAGTCAGCTGGGAAAAACGGATGATTGGAGGGAGATAGCTTAGTTAGGAAAACCTTATAATGAATTATATAAGACCTTGAAAAATTGTCCTTAATAAAAGAGCCCCAATTTGTGCCCCTAGCACTGTGACTAGGGTTAAAAAAAATTTTTGATTTTACAAAGATAATTATAAGTTAGATAGTTATAATATAAAATCTTAAAATCTGATTGGTTGGCCTGAAGCCACCTTTTGCTATGGGCTCCTCCATATGCTGAGTTAGTTTGCATTGAATCATCACAAAAAAATTCTGTTACTAATATACTATTCTATTAACTACACTATATGGTTAAGATTGAGTTAGTTTGCATTAAAATTATGTTATTATAAAATTCTGCCACAGAATCACCTCTATTTCAGTATGGTTGAGCCAGTTTTTATTGGAATTATTGTGATTTTTATCATAAGTTTTAATAAAAAATTCTGTTACAAAATTTGTTCACTATACTAATAATTGCAATATATAGTGGGTTAGTTTGAATTAGTATAAGCTAGTACTAGTAGTATTATAATAAAAATATTCACTTCTAAGTGAAGTTCTTGAAGAGGTGGATTATTTTGGTTTAATTTTCATAGTGAATGTCTACATTTGTTTAGAGTTAGAATTTGCTTTCATGCGAATTTTTTGTTAGTGAAACATTACGTTTCCAAAAAGTACTTTAAAGTATATAAATAAGGGTTTTATAATTTATTGCACCTGCAATACATTGCACCCCTTCTATTAATTAAAAAGTTTCCCTATGAAACCACCTTTGGAGTTCTAATAAAAAATACTCTGCGTGAAATTTTGGCATAAACTATACCCCTGCTCCATTCCAGGCCTTAACCCTAACCCTAATATTAATTAAATTTTATTTTTTGCTTTGATAAAAATTTCTTTAATTGTTTGTTACACAAAATCGATGATCCATATAGTTATAATAGGGGTGCAATATATTGCACCGTGCAATAAATTATAAATCCCTATAAATAAAAGTTACCTGTAGTAATTACACATAATATCAACCAATCATATACTGTTAGTTGTGTAACTATATCAGATCTGGATTCAGATCCGTATCCTTAAAGTTGAATCTAAATCTGAACATGAATTCAATTCGATTTTTCGGATTGAACACTGATATTTAAAAAAATCTGACAGATTCGATTCGTGTGGAACACTAATTTTAAGAGTGCAATAAAAAACTTATAGTTAATTTTTCTTTCTAAGTAATAATAGGTCCTATTTTATTCATTTGTGGTCTATATATTTTTTTTTTCAAAATGCATCTAAGCGTACTTTATTTATATACATATTAATTTACAAATTATACAGAAAGTTCTATGAAGTCAAGAACGTTTTTGCTGCTACCTGGTTTTTTGCAGCCATTACGGCCAAGGATTCTACATAAAAGGTTAATTTCAAATTTTAACTTGATCCTAATTATATTAGCAATTGCCATTTGAGGATAACATTATCACCCCATTTGGCTTGCGTATACCAGCACCAGATCTCGTAGATGCAGATAATGTGTAACCAGATTGCAGTTTTGCGTTTCTTGTTTTCTTTAATATTGGTAGCTTTGAAGATATCGTCTAAAGTTCGAGGAATTGAGTCCTCTTCCAAAGTCTTCAGGACTTTGTAGGCAGTTTCCCAGACAACTTTGCTTAGAGGACACTTTAAAGCAAAATTTTCGATGGTTTGCGTATGGTAAGGGCAATTAGGGCAGTCCCCAATGCCATTGGGATCGATGTGCACTAATCGGTACCCTAGAGGTAAGGCCCTGTGCATAAGGCGCCAAAAAGTGTTCTTCTTCTTGTTAAGACTCTATTTGGATTTGATCCATTTAAATTGAGAATGGTTTTGATCTGTGTTGCTTGAGGGAACCGATGATCCGTATAGACTTTTTAGGGCCATACGAATAGTAAATTGTTGACCCTCTATTTCACCTATTTTGAGATTACTAGGTTCCTATGGCCAGGTACCTGTTGTTTCGATTTTACCCTTAAATCTTTTCCAGGCATTTAGGTATGGCCTCCATCTTTCCGACCAACCTTTGGTCTTGCAAGGAATTTGTGATAGTGCCTCCCTGACTGTAATATTCCTTCTGTTACGGATTTCTGCTGTGATTATCTTTCTTTCTGTTCTTGACCATAAAGCGCTGCTAGATAGTAACTTGATCCAGATTGAGAGGATTCTGGCATCGAGCATGTCCTTGAGAATTGGAGCTGATAGACCACCCTTTTCATACCCAAGTTGGAATGTTGAGTATTGGGGGAGTATAGGTGAATTATTCTTAACCCATTTTATTATAAGTGAGTCGATTTCTTTAAGTTGTCCTCTTGATGGCGGGAGGAGATAGGCCAGGTACCAGATCTTGGAAATAAGAAGTGTTTTGGCTGCAAGAATCTTTCCTCTAAATGACAAGTTTCTTTTGGAGAGCTCTTCGATCTTGTTCTTGGTTTTTTTTGTCATTTCACTCCAAAGGGTTTTGCTAGGGTTACCCTTGATGTCTACACTGTATCCAAGGAATGTAAAGTATTCCTGGTCATTGGTTGGGGTTTTAAAATTATGTTGCTCTGAGAGTTCGACTCTGCTGGCAATGTTTGTTATTGGTATAAGGATTGACTTATGTTTGTTGATGACTGCATTTGAGGCCTTTTTGTAGTCACTGAAAATTTTGAGAAGTGTTGACCAGTCCAACAGAGAGCTAATCCCAATTGATAGATTATCTGCATATGCTGCAATTTTGAAGTTTGTATCACTGATCGGGATGCCTCTAATGTTCTGAATGATGGTCTCTATTAGAGGGTTAATAGCCAGAACATAGAGGAGAGGGGAGAGTGGGTCTCCTTGTCTTACCCCTCTCTCCACTCTAATTGGTTCTGATATTTGACCTGAGTCAACTATATGTGCAACTTGTGAGGAAAACAAGGCATTGACGACCCTAATAAAGTTGTGGTCGAAGTTCATTCTTTCCAATACTATACGTATAAAGTCATGGCTAATCCTGTCAAATGCCTTCTGTTGGTCTAGCAAAAGAAGCCAGTGCTGTTTCGTTTGGTCCTTTTGATTTCTCAGTACTGTGAGGATATCCAGAGCTGAATCTGTGATCGACCTGTTGGCTATGAACGCCTGTTGAGCTGGACCTATGATTTCATTGCAGATTGGGTTGATTCTATTTGCTAGTATTTTCATGAAAATCTTTACATCAGCATTGACGAGCGAGATCGGTCTCCAGCTATTGATGCTCTCTAAATCATTGTTCTTTTTGGGGATCAAAGTGACCAAGCTTTTGCTCCAAGACTTGGGAATTTGGCCTTGTAAGAGGACCTCATTAAAGAGTTTGACTAGTATTGGAACGACGGCCTCTCTGGTGTCTTTGTAAAATTCATATGTAAGACCGTCAGAGCCCGGGGCCTTATTGTTTGGGAGTTTGTCAATTGTTTGGCGAATTTCCTCCTCTGTGATGGGTTTGATTAGTGCATGATTTTGTTCCGAAGAGACCTGTGCCAGGTTTTCCGTAAGTTGAAAAGCTACTTCCTTATCAATTGTTTCTTTTTTGTAGACTTCTTGGTAGAATTCTTTAATGTAGTTGAGTGTTTGTACCTGGGACGTCCCATTTGTGTCATTCGGATTCTTTACTTTTGAGCAGCTTGTTGTAGAGTGTTTTTTCTTATAGAGAGCAAAGAAGTATTTTGTTGACTTCTCTCCTTCTTCTATCCACTTGGCACTCGACCTGATACGCCACCTTTCTGAAAGAGATGCCAGTTCCTCTTGTAGCTTTAAGTTAAGGTCTTCAATAATTAGTTTGAGATCAGTTAAGACAGGGTCTTGGGCTATCTTATTGTTCAAATTACAAAGTCTTTTGTGAAGCCTCTAGATGTTTTTTTCTGGAGGAGAACTGGGTTTATGGGCTCTTACTATAGATTGAATTGAGCATTTGCAGAAGTCCCAGTTGGAGATGTTTTGGGTCTCTTGAAGTTCTTTCATTATACCAATTTTCAGTTCTGGAATGTCCTAGGATTTTCTATCGAACCTCCATTGAGCTCTGTTGGTGTGTAATGGCTTGAAGCTAAATTCCGATTCCACTAGTAAGTGGTCAGAATTCCCAAATTTTGTATCAGTATTTTTACAAAGATGACTGTGACTTGCTTCTATAAAAATATAATCAAGGCGTGTTGGCATTCTTTGACTATTGTGTGTGGATTGGTAAAATGTGAGAATTGGGCTCTCTTTTGCAAACAGAACTGCATCAGTATAATCAACTAAAAGATTTTGTACAAGGTCCCTTGAGCGATTGGGTTGTGCTAGTGCACTGCTTATTCTATCATTTTATGAGTCCAGATTTGTGTTAAAATCACCAGCAATGATGCAGATTCTTCCCTCTGCTACGGGTGGAGTCCAATTTTCAAAGAAACGAACTCTGTCTTTGCCTCTGGGTGGAGCATAGATGTTTGTGATTTGAAATGGTTGTTGTTTAATTTCTGTATTGACTGTGATGATGCGACCATCTTGTGATTCTCTAACTGTAGTGAGCTCAATGTTTCTTCTACCTGCTAATATTGCAGTTTTTGAGGACCAGATTGAGCTGAATCCCCATTGTTGTGCTAAAAAGTTTCTTGTTTTGGTGTCTCTGAGATTGGTTTCTTGAATTAAAATGATATCGAGGTTATAAGACTTTAAAAGTGTGAGTGTTCTCTGTGCCTTAGGTCTATTGTTTAGACCTTTTACGTTAAGTGTAGCGATTTTAAACATAAAAGAAAACAAGAGGGTTAGGCTACACTAAGAGGAAGTAGTCTTAGTGTTGGTTCTTTAGCCCCGGTACGCCCTGTGAGACGATCCCGTGGACTCTATGCTGTTGACCCAGATGTGTAAAATTCTTTCCCTCTTCTTCTTTTCTTTTTCCATTTTTATTACTTGATTTCTTGTAGGAGACCACTGTAAATGGTATTTCCTGCAGTGTACTTTGGGTTGAGCTTGGTTCTTTTGAATCTGTTAGGAAGTTAGAGCTTCGGATTCGTATTCGCTATTCAAATAATATTCGTATTCGGTGAATATTCGAATAAAATTTTTTAAATAATTATTCAATGAATAACATGAATATTCGAATAATTGTCTTATTCGAATTATTTGAGTAATATAATTATTCGAATAATTTATTTTTATTCGAATAATTCATTATATTTGAATAATAATTCCTATTCGAATAATTTATGATATTCGAATAATATTCAATATAGTCATCAAAATGTAATTTTTTTTTCTATACTAGTTTGTAATCTGTGCTTTGCACATGATATTTAATATATATTTTAAGCTAACCAAACCAGAGTTATCCATTAAAACGCTTCACCGACAGTTTCTAATAATATCTTATACTTTTACATCATGTATAACTACAATTCAATTTACCAAACTTATAACAATACTAGGCCAACTTTTATGAGTAGGGTAAACTTTACAGTTAAATAGCAATTTAACAAATCGCTTTTGAATTATTGTAAACTTCTTTTGGATCTGGACCTTGCACTGCTCTTGTAACCTCGAAGCCAATCTATTCAACTATCAGTGTTCTAGGCCTTTCATTGGTCATTGTGCTATTCCTAGCCACTGTTACTATAATAATATTTCTGCACTACCTCATTTCCTTATTCTACCCCTGCCTTATAATCATCACTTTCCCTTACATAATAATTAATTGATGATACTTCCAATCGCAATTCTTATTTTGTTTCTCCATACTTACCCTATGTTATTACCATATATAGATCTTTTTTATTACTATCTATAGTTGTCCCGATTTTCATATATGTCCTTCTATAGATATGTTTAATTACTATACCCGAACTTCATATTAATTAATTGGAGTTATTATCTATTGTATTAAAGCACAAACGTCCGTCAGACGCGCTATTGACCAATCAGAAAAATTCAACTGGTATTTCCGTTTTACCGAAATGTATATAACTTGCCGATAACTCTTTATCTGAAAGGTTGTAACCTTTAACAAAATCTAATAACCGGATCCTAATTCAAATAAAAGGATAACAGTTATATCCGGATAAGATACTTATATTATAATGCATCAATCAAATAAAGTAATTCTATATTGTTTAAATAAAAAAAGATTTATGCATGAAGTTTGTACTTTATACATTCTATTCTAACTTATGTATTCATTAATAGTGGCCAGACAAAGAGATCTAGGCGTATTTCGGAGTTTAAAAAATCTTATTTGTGTATCAAAATTTTGTAATCAGAAAATGAATGGGTGTTTAGAGACTCCCATTTGACGAATAAATAAAAATTTTTTTATTATGCAGATCAACAAACTATTTAATAAAAAATAAATAAGATTTGTACATATCTTATTTGATAATAAATACGTCTTCCTGTTTTATCAAAATAAGATTTACGAATTTTAATTCTGAAACCCCTTATTATTATAATGTTCCACATCATTTCTGAATTTATGTGGATTCTCAATTGGCATGTGTTATATAATGTTCCGCATCACTGGATTCTCAATTGGCATGTGTTATTCGTGAATTGTGAAATGTCATTTGTCATTTTAGAACTGCTATCCATTTATCAATTAATGAAAATAATAATAATAATAATAAAGTAAAAAAAATTAAAAAAATAAATAAATAAATCAATTAAATCAATAAACGCAAATAAAAATGAATCACTAAATATTAAATGCTAACTTTTCATACATTAAAAGAATACATTCAAATATTTATATATTTTAACAATGTAATTAATAATTTTTGCATTCCCACGTAGAACACATCCGCATTTGTTTTTCGGCATCAGCAGGAATCTGGTCGGGTGTTTTGTCTAACCTGAATCTAATAAGAATCTAATAAGAAGATAATTACTAAATGTTTTTTTTCTTAAAAAAAAACAAATTTATCTTTTCCAGGTTTTTTCATGACCATCATGCTCAGCTTGGTGGTAGCACAGTTTATTTCGTAAAATTTTTGACATAACAAACTTGCATCCCAAATTATCCCTAATGAAGCAATAAAAGAATTATCATAAATATCAATGAAAAGATCATTGCAAATATAAATGCAATCATTAATAAGTGATTACTGTATTCTATGCCCTCATGTTCTGTGAAAATCGAGAAAGAACACATTTCAATTCAGAATTGAAGTAAATCAGAAATGACTCGGAACAATAATAGTATAGAATAATATTTTTATCAGGCAGCGTTCAACTTGTGCTTTACTTATTGTATTCCGTACTGTGTAAAGTATGTAATAGAAAAATAAAATAAGTGCTTACTGTACAAGTATGTATTCATATATATAATATAATAATAATTTACAAAAAACTGAAAGCTAGTATAAGTTTAAAGTGTATCGACCTATTAAATAAATGTAATAAACAAACGAAATATTAAAATTATGTAAATACATTAAATTTATGATGTAGACAAGTTTTACACCGGGTAATGCTAGTTATATATATAAATTATAAGATATTTAAAATACGTATACTAGACAAAATAAATATATTAACTTGAATAAATATTTATTTTAATAATTATAATTATTCGAATAAATTTATTTATTCGAATATTATTATTTATTCGAATAAATATTATTATTCGAATAAATATTAATATTCGAATAATTACAGTTATTCGAATTATTCAATAAATTTAGTCATTCGGCGAATATTCGAATAGCTTTATGCCGATCCTAATTATTCGAATATTATTCAAATAAAGAATCCATAAGCTCTAGTTGGAGTAGGTTTGTCTGGTTCCTCAGTTGCTATTTCAATTTCCATTTTTTGTGGTACCAAACCTGTATTGTTTGGTGTTGAAACATTAGTTGTCTCTGCCACTTCAGTTTGTGCTTCACTCTCTGTATTCGTTGAGGAGTCTTGAATATAGGGGTTATTTGGGCTGAAGATAGGGCTTTGAGTGAAATTTTTATGAGTGTCTGCTCCTCCTTTTTTTTGGGGGTTAGCTTCTCTTAGTAAGCATCTTGTTTCTATCAAGGCTTTAAGTTCGTTACATTCTTTTTTGATATGGCCCTCTTTTTCGCAGTAATAGCAGACCTTGGGAGCTTCCTTCCATTTGGTTGTTACTTTATGGTCACCTACATGGGTGCATCTTGGGATTCTGGAGTGTAAGTCTGGATCCTCTGTAATTTCAAACGTCACCAACCATTGATCTGAACAGATCGTTGTTCCTTCGTATAAGAGGGGCTTTACTGCAGCGATCTGGCCAACATCTTGAAATGCTTCCAGAATGAGTGCTTTAGTATTTTCTAAATCCCCCATTGGTGTATTCCTGAGTTTCACTGTGAGAAAAGAACGCTTGAGATTGATAGGAATATAACCAAAGAATGTTTGCTTAAAGATAGTTATTCCTTCTGAGGTGTATAACTGTGCCTTTTCTTTGCTTTTGAAAACTAGCTCAAGAGAGACCCTTTTTCCTCTTGTTAAGTGAGGCTTGGCTGCTAATAAGTCTCCATTGAGTTTCAGTGCAAGTGTTGCAATTATGTCGTTAGTGGATATATTGATCAAGCTCTGTATGTCAATGATCAAAGCATTGTCATTTTTAGAGAGAATTTTGTGTTTGGGCACTGTGTTGGTGAAACTTGCTTTTCCTCTCTTGAGTTTAGGAAAGAAGTCTGTCCATGGTTTTGTTTTATCTTCCCTGGCTGAAAGTGCAGATGCACTTGTAGATGCTTGGGCTGTACCCGAAGTAATTGGATCAATAATTTCTTTGTCTAGATGATCATTATCTGCCTGATTCACGTGTCCGATTTGTTTACTTTGTCTGTTTGGTGCACGTGTTTTTCATCCTGTTTGTTGTTTACCTGGGACACGTGAATTGTTGTGTCAGTCAGAATATCACGTGGTTTGTTTTGATCTTTGCTCACGGTTCTTGCGTCAGCATTTTTGTGTTTTTTTCTTCAGCTTTAAGTTCTTCTTCTGTTTGAGCTGCCCAACTTGTAGTAGTAGTTTTGTTCTCAAGTTGTTTTGAAGCCTTTGTATTCTAGAGCTGATGGTTGTTTAGTTCTACATTTACTGAACTTGAGTTTTCCTTGTTCTCTTCGTTCTTTACAAAGTGGAAAATTTTTTCCTTGTTTTCTTTTTTAACTTTAGTCAAGAGCCTGATTTTTTTGTTTTTTTGTTGCTTACCCATTGTCTAGTGCAACAAATTTGCGTTTCCTAGGCCAAAGGGCCTTTGTCTTATAAGAGTTTTGAAAGAAAACTATAGGGTTTTGACTAGAAATTTTGTATTTGTTAATTTCCAGAAGTGAACCGGAAAGAGTTTTGTTTTTGTAGTCTATATTTAGATAGTTTTATTATGTATTGTGGGATACACTATGTTTGATATTAAAAAAAAAATTTACTATAAATTATATGGCTTTAAAGATATGCCTCTTTCCAAACCAAAAGTTTGCGAATAGCCTTTTTTTTAAAAAATCTGCAACTTTTCAGAATGATCGCCAAAATTGATTTTATAATGAATTAAATCCAACCCTTATGATAAAGATTAAATATTTGCAGATTATTTTTCTAAAACCAAAACCAAAGCCATTGGGAAGCAGTATGACCAAACTAGAGAGAGAGAAAGAGAATAAAAAAATAGAAATTAACTCCTAGTTATTCCTAATGCCTAGTTCCGGCCAATAATTGATTTCTCTCGGTGCTAACGAATTACTTTTAATAGTAATTTCAAAAGTGATATGAAGATTTTCATAATAGGTTAATAATTCATTCAATTTGAGATTATAAATTTTGGCAAAAAGAACATCGAGCTATTAACTCTGAACATTTTGGCTAATTTAGCACCAGAAATATTATTTTCTCTTTGATGGCAAAGTATAGCTTTACAAAGACTATATTTCATTCTTTTCTGACTGTTAGTATTATCTGGTAACATACAGTTGACATAAGGATAATCAGGGGCCAATAATTTTGATCCATTTTTTGTTCTTTTTGTTTTGTTCTTTCTTAAAAGATTTCTAATACTGAGTTGTCATGTATGTATGTATGTATTATATGAATTCAAGGTTTTTAGTTAGTATGTATACGAAATCAATAATGCTATAGTTATCCTATAGGCATGCCGGTGACATCCACTTTTATATATCTAATCACTAGGCTGGGTCGGGTTGGGTTGGGACAGACATAGTTTTGAAGTGACCTGGCCCGGCCCAAACCTGTAATTTTTTACCAGGCCAGGCTCAGGTTATAAAATTTCTTTGGGCTTGGTCCTAAATTTAGAAAAACCCAGCCCAATCTGGCCCATTCCAAACCCTACATACAGGATAAATACTAGGAAAATGGGAACCATTTAAAGTCCAAAGGACAAATATAAAATCAATTTTTTTATGCTATACCTGATCTAGCCAATAACTATCAGTTTTCTATTGTTTTGATTGTTTTTTTTTTATGTTACACCTGATCTAGCCAATCAGGATTCAGAATTTGCTAACACACAGACATCGGGTGTACTATTGCTCTACCTGTGAGTGTCCTTCGGACAATAATAATACTACAAGAGATAAATCTAAATAATGAAAATAAAAGAAACTTTCTTAAAAGACAATGGCCTTATGAATTGATATGAACAGAAAAGACTGTAATTTTGGCAGGCAACAGACATATGCAATTTAGAAATACAAAGACGAAAAAGCTATGGACAGATTATAAGAACAAAATTCTTACATCAAGAAAAAAATTACAATGTGGTTAACCTTTATGCTCTACCCAACATCAAAAACAGAGTAATATTTTTTAATAAATAGAGCTTAGTGAAGATGACATAAATATTATAGCTAGAAACATGAACACTTGAAAAGAATGTGTGAGTCATACTGCTCCTCTCAAAGGAGAATCCGGCAAACAAAATGAGCTCCACAATGTGGTAGACTTTGTTAAAGAAAGCCCCTTCCTAATTTTTTCAGAACACTCGCAATAATAGTTCCATAGGAACATGTATCAACTACCAGTATATATTTGTGGATGAAAACTATGAACACTGTATCTCGGAAGTGACTAACAACAGAGATGAAATGTGCATTGGAGCTTTCAGAAGGAACACCTTAAATATAAAAAGATATATGGGCTGCCATCAATAGAAATCAAGCAAATTTTTTTTAGTAACTTCTTTTAAAAGTTTAAATTAAAATAACTTAACAAATTCTTGATTAAATTTGATAAAGTTTTCTTAAAATTAATTCTATAAGTTAATGAAATTAATTTTAAAAAAATTTTATCAAATTTGATTAAATTTTTGAAAAAATTTGCTTAATTTCTATTGACTCACACCCATATAACAAAATCTTAGAACTATAGTGTGATGAATAGAGTTATTACCTGGGTCAGCTGACCCGTAAGGTTACCCGACTCAGCGGGTCATGGGTCGAAATGCTCTGACCCAGGTCAAACGGGTCAGAATTCAAAACAGGCAAAAGCCTACTAAAAATACGCAATTCACCAAATAAACTCTTTATGATGGGTCATGGGTCGAAAATTGGCCTTTTAAAATACAGTGACTCAGTATTTTCCATTTAAATATTTAGAATACAGGTTGCTCTTTATACAATTGGCTTTAATTAAGGATCATTACGTCAACTTTTAAGGATTCACTTTAAAAACTTTGTGAATTTCTGTTTGATCTGTTGACCTGGGTCATAACCCAGGTCAATACCTGACTCGCCCGGGTCAGTATTTTTCGACCCGGGTCAGAACTCTAGTGACGAATCTGCTGTAGACTGGGACATTTGCAAAATTAATATTCAGTTGATTATAAGGGCGTTTAACTGACTGAAAAGCGAGATAGCGAAATTAAATAGGAAATTAATAGCACTAAAGACACAACAAGCTAAAGCTATGGGGAAAAGGTTTCTACAAACCCAAATAGGAGAGCTTGAATCAAGGGTAAGAACTGAAGTCTCAAGGTTTGCAGAGAAGTGGGCCATAAAATCCAAAGCTAAAATAGGCAGAAAAAAGGTAAAAGTTTTTGATCTGGTCGGTCGATTTTTTCTAAAATCGGCTAGCCAGTTTATAAAATAAGTAAAAAAAATAAAATTGACTAGGGACTGCTTAGTAACTGTAATCATACTTGATAGAATACATTAATAATTTTAATTTTTGAATTGTATAATTATATGTTAAATGATGTTTGTAATACCAAAATACATACACACATTTTGCTATACTATATGAAAATATTTATAATTTGCACATTTGTGACTAGTGAAAATTTTAAATGTTTTTCTTACTAGCTTTTTTCACCAATGTTACATCATTGGTGTCCAAATAGTGCTGCTCCTTTTGTTGTTAGTGTTAGTGTTGCCTTATAGGATAACATTCTGACATTCGTCTAATTGACTGGTATAAATGTTACTTTTTAAGAACGTAATATTTTATTAATAAAAAATCACTGTAAAATTCATTCTTAGCTTCAATGAACATTAATATTCACTATAAAAGAATCCACCTCCTGACTTACTTTAATTAGAAGACTACTGTCTTCAGTGTTAGTGTTAGGTTTAGCTTTAGTATTAGTGTTTAGCTTTTAACGTTAGTGTTAGATTCAGCTTTAACATTAATATTAGGTTTAGTGTTAGTGTTAGGATTAGCATTAGCACTAGTGTAAGGTCAGTGTTAGTATTAAATTTAGGAGAAATTAAGGTATAATATGGGCTTGGTGCTACAAAAAGAGGGTAAATTGACAATTTTTCAAAAATAATTTTTTTTATACAAATTATTTTAAAATAAGATCTAAAACATTTTTTACTTAAAACACAAAAGCAGTTGCATTAATAAAATTTTGCAGTATAGCTCTTTAAAGTTTATATTTTCTTATAATTTTTATATATTTATAACATAAAAATGGATTTTCTGAAGATCTTTTGTTTTGTCGATTTACCCCCTTTTTGCAGCACCAAGCCCATATATTAAAGGCTTATATCGATATTTGTAATACACAAGATGGATTGATCCACTGGCCTGTTTTGGATAATTTAACTACCAAAATGTTCATAGAAAGACATTCACATGATTGGTTAATTTTTGTAGATCTACTTATTTTAATACTACAGAAATGAAAAAAAAACTCCATACAAACAAAAGAATTTAACATATATATTTAGAGAATAGATAGATACACATAAAATAGTGTAAACATGATATATATTGTCAGGGATTATTGTGAAATTGGATTATTGTGAAATTTACGTGACCTATAACATACCTCATTTCACGTGATACAAGGATCAGCATCCTATTTTTGAATCTAAAACTATGTCACCAAGTTAAAAATATACTATTTGTTAGTATTAGGGTTAGGGTGGGCGTGGGACTTGGCATTTCGAGTGTTAAGGGTAGGGTGAATGTAGATCATTTATCATATGATTTTAGTGGTACAATGAGATTTATATAGAAAATAAAAATGTGCTACAAATAAAACTTTTTATGGTTGTTATTAATTTAGCCAAAATTTTATAATATGTAGTACAAAATACTCTTTTTATAATAGTAAAATTTTAATAAATATAGTATTTGAAAAAATTATACTTCTATATGTCATAAAGTTTTCCTAAGTCAGCTCAAATTTTCCTTAGTTACACAAAAATGATTAATTCGGATTGGTTGAATCTATGTTGTTTACTATCATGATTGGTCGATCACCTGATTTCATATGATCACAACGTGATCACTATTAAAAATGATCTACGTTCACCCTACCTTTAAAGTTAGGCTGTTTGGTAGTGTTAGGGTTTGGGTTTGGGCTTGGCATTTGGGTGTTAAAGTTAGGCTATTTATTAGTGTTAGGGTTAGGGTTTGGGACTTGGCTTTGTTTTGATTTTTTTTTTTTTTTATTACCAACACAACTATGTAATCAAGATATTTGATAATTCTAAAAACTTGAATTTTATTGAAAGAAAATTTGACTTACAAAAAAAAAAGATGTTCTAAAAATATCTATTGTTTTCTAGAAAATTTCTCGCCTCAAAAACTCGATTGTTTTTGATTTTTTTTTTCTAAAAAATTTCTGCCTCAAAAAACTGTTTTTTTTTGATTTTTTGTTTTTGATTTTTTTTTCTAAAAATTCCGACTCAAAAAACTGATTTTTTTTTTGATTTTTTTTCTAGGAAAATTCATGCCTCAAAAAACAGATTTTTTTTAAAAAAAAATCTCAAAAAAAAAAAGCTTCACCCACCCACCCACCTATTTATGACTTATTTCATACGGCCTTGACTCACTTGATGGGAACCCAAATATCTTCGCCATTCATTTCAACAACCGCTGGATATGAGTGATTTAAACACACCTCACTGGAAAAAGGTCAGTTGTAACTTATTCTTTTTAGTTTGCTGATTTATATAGTGATCTAGCGCAATAGCAATTGTGGCCCTGGCTTCAAATTGTGTTATTTGCCATTTTTTTTTTATCTACACTTCCTTGATGATATATCCTTGTACAATACTTTTCAAGTGATTTGTTCACAGATTCCTGAAGCTTCAGCATTCGTAAAATACAGTTTTCCACAGCAAAGGCCTGGGCAGTGGTGGTTTCGGTAGTGTTGATCTTGGTGGTGGTGGTTTTTGTGGTGGTCTCTGTGGTTTCTGTAGTGGTAGTCTCAGTGGTGATGGTATTATGGTGAATTCATCTAATTCATCTATTATAATTATAAAAAAAAACCTAAGAAAAAATTTTAAATCCTAAACCTAAAATTTAACTACCATATTTTTACAGAATAACATGCAGGGCATTATTTTGAATTTTGGTCAAAATTCGAAATAACGCCCCTACACATTATTTTACAAAAATATGGTACCCTAACCCTATCAGTTTGCTAATCTAACCTAACTCTACTCGTTTTAAGCTTCCTACCCCTAACCCTATTCGTTTTAAACTTGCTAATCTAACACAATCAATTTGAACATAAACAAACCAGTTGTGCTTGAGGTATCATAGATGCAATGCATTTTCCATCCAAAAAGTGCTTCGTGTGGTGTATGGCTATGTGCCGTGTGGACTGTCAAATATACGACATGATGAATATGTCGATTACATTGATCCAGTCTTTTCTCTGCAGTTGATTATCTTGATCCCAAAGTAATTTGGTAAAACCACAGCCCACAGTCTGATTAAGCCTCTTGATTTGTCCTTGCGACTGTGGGTGCCAGGCCGACCATGCCTTACTTTAATGTTCATGGCCCTACAAATTTGTGTGATAATATTTGCAACAAATTCCTTACTGTTATCACTCTGAAGGGTCATCGGAGGCCCAAGGATCTTTGAACACATCCTTAAGGCTTCCTTATTTTTCATCGGGACTGCGACAAAAAATTTAGAGAACACACAGACACATGTAAGCAGCCACAAAAAACCTTCGTTCTCTTCAGCAAAATCGCGAAAGTCAACTTAAGTTGATTTGTACATGCTCCCAAGAGCCCAAGGCACTACAGAAATTATGTCAGTTTTTTCTTTGATAGAGGTGTTGATAGCACAGATAGAATATTCATTTATGTATAGTTTCACCTCTTCTTGGGTGTCCAATCTGGATATAAGTAGAATTAAAAAAGATAAATCCGGATTAATCCTATTTAAATCTGAATATAAATATATCCAGATTAATAAAATATATCCTGATAAGACCCTGAGTCGGATAGTGCAGTGGTTAGCGCTCCGGGGTCTTATTCGCAAGGTCGCCGGTTCAAGTCTAGTGGATGACAAAAACTGTGCTAGGATCACGAATAGTAAAGATCTATAATGAGGAGTTAAATATCTTTCCTGTTTCCGGACTTGGTACTACAACAATAATGAGTTGCATGACATAGCCACGGGGTCATGTGGCATCCAGAAAAAGAAAAAATCTGACAAGATAAAAAGGTAAAAGACAAACAAGTATAAAGACAAGAGTACCGACCGAATTAGTGGGACGTCTAAAGTGGTGGCAACTCATATTTCTTAATAATTTTTTCGATTAATTTTAGGGTTAGGGTTCATCTTATATTAGGGTTAGACTGGGTTTTAGATAGTTATATGGGTTGTGGACTAGGAAAACCCGCCTTTGACACTTTTTCAACAATTTTGAGATTTTTGATTCAAATGAAAGTGCTAGTTTTTATCTATACATATGTTACTTTTTACCCTATGTTGATATAATAAATTATCGTGATTTTTTAACTTGAATGTAAACCAATTTTTTAACGATCGTGTTCTAAAAATAGATTTACAACCAAAGATTGATGACTCAATTAAATTAGATTGGTTAATCAGCGGTTCATAATCACATGACATTGTTTATTCAGTAATTGATATCTAAAAATAAATAAAAAATTCAGAGGTAAAATTTAGGTAACACAAACTATAATCGCTATTTTCTCAAAATGGAAACCCCCCTTCAGAGGCGGGTTTTCCTAGTCCACAACCCATATATAAGCAAAATTGCCTTCCTGATATTTTTACTTAACCTACCTGAGGTAGGTTTAGACTGCCGTTTTTTGTATTTTTAGGTTTTTTATTCTTTGCTTCGCCAGTGATCATCAAAATTCTGTAATTTGATTGGCTGTGATCACATGAATTTGCTCCTGCTTTAGACGACCCCCGAATTAGGAAGTAGGAATTCAGGACCTAATGCTACACTGACCGAAAATGGAAGTGGCTCTTGGGGTAGATGATAAACGGCCGACCGATATAGTGATCCGGCGGAGTATATAGTTCCTTAAAGCTGCCTATGATCCATGGGTACGGGGCACTGGACGTGGTTGACCTGCTGGAGTCAGCTGGGAAAACGGACAATTGGAGGGAGGTATAGATTAGGAAAATCCTACTATATATGTAAAGCAACCTTTGAAATTAGATAGTCTAGATCTACGGTCACTCTCTCCAGTCCACAGTGAGTTGGGAGAGGCCAAATACGACACATAGAAATTACTACAAAATACAAGCGAGTTAAGGCTATAAGAAGACCAGGAAGTGGGACATGCGCCCCACAAGTGTTAGGGAAACATATGTTAAGCGAAGTTGAAGAGATACACGTTTCAAACATGGTGAAAAGGCATAAGACGGTTGCAGGAAAAAACACGTACAAAGTCGTAAACAAGGAAAACAGACACGAAAATAATAACAACGAACTAAAAACAAAACAAGAACCGATACTAAACACGTCTCAAACTACCGATGAACTTAGACTAAACAAGGAGCTAAGTTGGGACGAAAAGTAGAACAGGAACTCGCGGCATTAAAGGATGTCACAAATAGACTGAGTAAAGAACAAGTAGGGGGCACTACTTTGCTTCTACCCTTAATGGTTCCAGGCAATGAAAATACAGATACAAATGAGAAATTAGATCCACATATCGTAGACAAGTCGGGAGAGACAAAGGAGCTAGTCCTAGAAACCCCAGTAATCGCAGTAACAGTAGACACACCAACTGAATCAAGTTTGGACACGTCCCCTAAAATTAGGGAAGGGCTCCAAGATGAGAGGTAAAGGCACAAGATAGAAACTGGACATCCCTTTTTCCTCGCCTGAGAAGAGGGCAATCAATTTACTTGACGTTTTCTCCAAGGAGCACAATTAGGACAAAAAATGACTTTGCATTTATAATTGATATCAGCAATATTCAATCCTCATTTAATGAGATTATGAGTTCACTTTTTGACTTAGTCAAATATGACATTAGTGCTGCAAAGCAGCATTTTTCGAAAAGAAAGCGTACACACTTGGAGGTGACGTTTATTGATGCAGAAAAACAAAAATACTATGCAGCAAAAGGGCTAACTATCCTAAACCGTACATACTTCGGGTACATTTCCATGGATGGGAGAAAGTTCTTTCTACCAGTCAAATGTCGGAATGTACCTTTGGGAAATAAGCCAGAAATCTCGGACGCATTATTAACAGCATTCGGCGACATAGGGACCGTTGTCTCTATAAAACCATTACTAATCGATGGGACACCATATCTTACGGACCAGTGGCTTATAATTTTTGAAACTAAGGATGACCCGGGTTGGAAAAGAGAATCCCGGATTTACCCATGTACGAGACAACAAGGTCACCACCACTGAATGGCGATCTGCAACTAAAGTCTGTTATTTCTGCGAGGGGAAGGCCATATTAAGAAAGACTGTAAACAGTTTCAGGAGTCTGTTGCCCTAAGAAATGAATACCGAGAATACAAAAGAAATAAAGAGGCTGCAACGTTTGCCGATAGGCACATAGATGAAACTCAACATGAAGAGAGTTTCCCAATTAGGGATTCAGATACGGAAATGGTAGGAGAGAACTCAGAATCTGAAGGGGGCTCCTCCCAAATAAGAAATCAGGATGCATCGACAGGTGAAATAACTCAACAGATAGGCAATAGAGGTTACACAAGTAGAATTAGATGATCAGATGACCGAGGAATATGACGCTTCTGCACCTATTACAGCAGGCTCAGAAATGGGGGTAGAACCCAACAAAGACGAACTATCGACACTTTACGGAGGGCCAAATAGTAACAAACACCCCCAGAAAACGGTGCTACAAGATCCCCTACCCAACTCAAAAATAGAGATAGTTTTAAACAATAAGAACACAGACGAGGATGGATTTACCATAGTAACTTACAAAAAGCACAACGATAAGAAAAATGGAAACAATCGAAAACTGACAAACTCGAGGGCGGCTCCCTACAACCAACTTCGGGGGAAGGGGGCTCTCTCCAAGGATAGTCATCCTCCACACTTTTATCATCAAATTGTCCCGATCAAAAGAAGTTAAAATAGCCACATTAAACGTAAAAGGGCTGAATGATAGGGACAAACAAGGTGTTACCTTAAATCATATAGAATAGATTTTATTATGTTACAAGAAACAAATTTAAGGAACAAGAACACTAGAAACTTTTTAAAGACACAATGGAATTATGACTCAATATGGTCTGAATGCGCAGCAATACTAGCAGGAAATAGAGACATTCAGTTCGAAGATATAAAGGTCTCTAATAATGGGAGAATCATCTCAACATGGTGTACGTTTAAGAACCAGACATTTATGTTAATGAATGTCTACGCCCCCAAGCCCGGGTGATAGAGCAACCTTTTTTCAGAACTGGGCCCCACATAAGGGAGCTGGAATGGTAAACATCATAGCTGGGGATTTTAATACAAATATTAACTCTGAGGAAAATAGGATTAGTCAAGCCATGGTACAACATGACCCCACAAGGAAGCTATTGACAGATAGAATGAAAGAATTCATTAATGCAGCTGATACCTTGGACACTAAGCCATTCATAACTTTTCACCAGAATACTAAAAACAACAGCTCCATGGCAACATGCATCGACTACATTTTTGTAGATGAAGACAGTGGTCATTTAATCTCAGGAGTTGACACACGATATGGAAACTCGGATCATCTTTTGGTGGAGTGTACCCTTCAAAATAATAAAGGTCCCAAAAGGAAAGCTCAACGGAGATTTGAGGAATCCTGCTTTAAGAATGATTTGCTCGTAAAGGAGGTCCTGGAGGAAATTTGTGACAAAAACTCAGCAGTGGATTGGGACCTCTGCAAAACTAATATCCAATCAATTATAAGGGCGTTCAGGGGTCGAAAACGCAGGAAACGAGAATTGCGCAGCTAAATAAAAAGATGACTAAACTGAAAGAATTGAAGGCCAGGGTAGGTTCCCGTGATTATCTTGATACTCAGCTGGAAGAATTAAAGGTACAGTTAAGCGTAGAAGCCACATCGCTCTCAGAAAAGTGGAAATTAAGGTCTAAGGCAAAATGGATCGAAAAGGGAGAGAAATCTACCAAATTCTTTTTCTCAAGATATAAGTTGAGAAGGTCGCAAAGCAGCCTGGATAAAATTAATATTCCTAACGAAATGAATGAAGAAAAGGACACTTTACAATATATTCACAACTACTATGCTAAATTATATGAAAAAGAAAAGATAAATAAGGAGGCGGCGGAAGAGTTAACAGAGGAGCTCCCCCAGGTAACAAAGGAGATGAATGAAAATTTGCTACAAGAAATTACTCAGAGGAAATTCAGAACATAGTGAGGAAGCTGCCAAAAGGGAAATCTCCTGGCACTGACGGCCTAACCTACGAGTTTTATAAAGCTACGGAGGAAGAGGTAATACCAGTACTGGATAAGCTCTTTAATAATGTTTTAAAAGAGGGCAAGATGCCAGAATCCTGGCACAAAAGCTTAATCACGCTCATTCCTAAAAAATCGGAAGACCTGGAACTCATAAATAACTGGAGGCCGATCTCCCTGGTGAACAGTAACATTAAGATCTTTATGTAAATATTAGCAGACAGATTTAACAGAATTTTCGAATTAATAATACCTGACCACCAGCAAGACTTTGTGAGAAACAGACTGATTACAGATGCCGCCATGGACATTGTTATCTCGACTTTGAGAAACAAATATGAACCTAACCAGGAACTCTGGCTCCTGCTAGTAGACCAAGCAAAAGCCTTTGATAGGGTGGAACACGAATATCTGAGGCTAGTTTTAAGGAAAATGAATTTTGATCCGCAGATGATTAAGATAATTATAAACCTGTTCAATAACCAAGAAGCACATATAATTAAAGATGGTGAATTTTCAGAGTCCTTTAAAGTCGGCAGAGGAGTAAGACAAGGTGACTCTCTGTCACCTCTTTTATATGTACTGGCCTTTGAACCCCTTCTAAAAAGGTTGGAAAGAGACATCCAAGGTATACCGGTTGGAAGACAAAATTTCAAAATGGTGGCCTATGCAGACGATCTGTCTGTTGGAATAGGGTCTCCGTCAGACTGGAAGAACATAGAAAGGTCATTAAGTTATATGAAGTGGCCTCTAATGCCCGAGTAAATAGAGATAAGACAAAGCTAGTTCCTCTTACTGCAAATGCTAGAAGGGTTTTATTGGATAATGAAGCACAGTATGAGAAAGTGGATGAGCATGAAATGATTAAAATCCTGGGACATGACCTACATGTAGATGGTTCGTCCAAGAGAGACCTCTGGCCACTAACGATTAAGTGAATAAAGAAATCGCTAGAAAAGTACGAGATGAGGAACCTTTCCTACAAAGGGAAAATACTAGTAGCTAAGACTCTGGTCTTGTCGAAAATATGGTATGCCACATACCTACACCCACCTAAGAAGGAGCAGATGGCTGAATTTAACATTTTAATCTCAGTTTGGATTAAAGGTAAATCGCGGATGCTTCCAAAATTTACAACCTTTCAGAAAAGCAGTGAGGAATACGAACTTAAAGCCCCGGTCATTAGGGACATGATTGAGGCAAGAATGGTTATGGTTTGGTCCGGGCTTGTCACAAAGCAAACATTCTGGGCACAAGCGGAAAGAGAGAGAATTGACAGGTCCTTAAAAAAAAAAAGAGACACAAATGCCAGATGCGAATTGGGAGTGGATAATATAAGAACCAGTGGCTGGCCCAGCATGTGGAAACCGTACTTGCTAGCTTGGAAAAGGGCAGAGGGAAAGATAGAATCAAATGGAAGTTGGCCATGGACACTACAGGAAATAGGGATCGGAGAAATAAAAGTGACAGAAATCACAGTTAAAAAAGTGATTGAGAAATATAGAAACAAGAGAACTCCTGCTCAAGGGGAGGAGACTGCTAGTAACCTAGCAACAAATGTTTGGTTGTCGCAGAAAAAGGTTCCGAATAAAAGAATGGACGTTACATGGCATTTGTATCACAGAGCATTACCTCTAGGATACCGGTTGAGACATGTGGATCCAGAGTTAAGTGGCTGTCCATAGTGCCCGACTGAGTTACAGACTATCGAACACTTTGCACTGGAATGCAGAGTGGCAAAGGAAATTTGGAAGATAGTCTACGACCACATAGACACAGAAGTCCAAGAAGCACCCCCCATCAAGTAAGAGGAGATTTTCACAGTAAGAAACCTTCAAAAAGAAAGGATTAGACAGGCGGTAACGTGGCTTCATGTGAATGCTGTTTATGAGATATGGTGTTTATACACACTAAAAAGATGGGGTGTTAATGATGGGTCAATTCCGGATGGAATCGGAGGAATCCGAGCCGAGTAAGGGCCCGCTTAAAATATGAAATTAAAGTATTATATAATATTTTAGATAAAGGGTCAGATAAACAAAAACGGATGTATAAAGCTATTAAGCTGTTATATGTTCACATAGTTTATAAATAAAGAACGCCACACGCGCATTTTAATAAAAAAAATTAGATAGTCTAATTAGATAGTAAAATGTAGCCTGATATGTAATACAAACTTTGATCTTAATAAATGAGCACCAAACACGCCTGACAGTCTTAGAGCTAAAGGGTTAAAAAATATATATAATATATCCTGATATATTTTATATCCGGATTGACAAATATATCTGAATTGCATATTATATCCAGATATAATATATAATCTGTATGTATAATTAGTGATGCGAACGGCTAAGGCTAAGCCGCAAGCCGATCGGCTAAGCTGAGCCGATTATCGGCTTGGCTAAGGGTCTACTAATAAAGTATCAGCTCTAGAAACGGCTTGGCTAAAGACCTGAAGCCGAACATAGCCGAACATGGAGCCGTGAGCCGATGGGGGTCAATAGCACATGACAATTAGCCAATAGTAGATCATTTAGTATCGTGACTAATATGCAACGTTTAAACTTTTTACATGTAAAAAATATTATATGATCTACTTTTGGCCCACTTTCTTTCTTGTAGTTTGTTTTTTTAAAAAAAAAATTTTTTTCTTATTTATATATAATTAATAGACAGCAAGACCTTAAAATAATTTAAATGTATTAGCGCTAGATAATTTAGAATAAGTCAGTCTAAGTAATAAAAAATTCAAAGTTCGCATGACGGTATTTTTAGATCAATGATGCCTTCATTTAATTTAATTTTATTGTTAATATATTCTCTCATCAGAATATAAAAAAATATATATGTAAATTATTTTGACTAATTCTCTTGACAAATACTTTGTAGTCACAACTATTGTATTTAGCTGCTTTACTAATGATTAATCATCAATTTTGATCTTCGTTGTATGATAGCTATTGTACCATCAATGAGTTCGCTGAAAATCCAACAAGTTTGTATTTTGTCATCCAAAGGGATATTTATTTGAAATCATTCATTTACATACAGTATTATCAACTGGTTTGCTTAGCAATTTGAATACAATTCACTCTTGTTATAGCGAACAGTTTATATAAAAAAAACACCCTCTCGATATAGCGAGATTACCAATAGACTATCAATATAGTGAAGAAAATCACACAGCCTGATCACTTTACTATAACGAGAGTGATCTGTAATAAAAATAAGCTAACAAACAAGCTAACCATGGCTTTGGAGCTTTAACCATGGCTTTGGAGCAGAGCCACTTCAAGCTGAGAAATCATGTTAATTCGGCTCTATTATTAGCCAATTTGTCTCTACATAGCTCATTAGTAGTTAATCATGAAATTTACACGAACAAAAATAAAAAAAATCAAGGCTTTTAAAAAAAATAAATAAAAAAAGAAAATTTTACGGTCATAGTCTCAAAAAATCCAATTAAAAGTATTGAAATAGATTTTGCATAACCATGGTTAATAAATATAAAAAGAGTTCAAAAAGAGTTCAAAATATATCTGCCCAATTTTTTATAAAATTTAAAAATTAACCACAACTTTTTTACAAACATATTGTAATGGATAGCGATAATGATCTTTTTGAAATTGTTCCTGATAACAATACGATTAAAAATGTCAATACTATAAAGCAATAGTGCGAATATCGTTTCTGTTTCAAGAAAATCTAGCACTAGACTTCCCTCTCCCGTTAAACCCTTTTTTTTACAAAAAACTATTAATAACAAGTCAGTACTTTGTAGTATTTGTAAAAGTGAATTTAGTATAACTACAGCTACTGGTAACTTACGTAAACACCTCGACTCTCAGTATCCAGGCTGGGAAGCAAACAAACCAATACCAAGTCAACAGCTTCTTACCTTTATACCCGAAGATACAATTTCAAACCAAATCCTTACACTAGCTCAAAAAGCCAAATTTAGTATGTTAGTAGCTAAATGAATTGTATCAGATACTTTACCTTTTTCTGTTGTTTCAAGTCAATCATTTGCTACTATAATCCGATATTTCAATGCTAATATAGACTTGCCTTCGCGTAATATTATTAAGTCTATAATTCAAAAAGCCTTCACCGTAATGCAAAGAGATATTCAACTTCTTTTTGAACAAATTTCTAGTAAAATTTCCATTACATTAGATATTTGGACCTCTCATGCTAATGTACCCTTTATTTGTATCACTGCACATTGGATAGATAATAATTGGAATCTCAAGAATATCTTACTTGACATTTGTATGCTCCCTCATCCGCATACTGGTGAAGAAATTAATGCTAAATTGTGCTCTGTTTTTGCGGCTTTTAATATCACTGACAAGATTCTTTGTGCCACTACTGATGGAGGCCTAACGTGGTTTTGGCAATGCGATTGCTAAAGGATAGTTTGATTTTAAAAAATTGTAATTTTTACTTTCAACCTCGTCGCTACTTGGCACACATCTTGAATCTTATTGTTACAACTGGGTTATCACCTATTAAACCAGCAATTGAAAAAGTGCGTAATTTTGTCAATGTTATTTCATCATCGTCGTCTATAACACAGGATTTTAAAGAACTTGGTCAAACGGTTGGTGAAAGTGAATCGACCCGTAAAATTCCACAGGATGTTTCAACTCGTTGGAACAGTACTTATCTTATGCTTTCAGCCTATGTAAACATGCCTACAACGATTTCAGCTATAATTAGACGTAATAAAAATCTTGAAAAATTTAAACTTACCCCACAAGATGAAACTAATCTTCAAGTCACAACACAGTTTCTAAGGCCATTTTATGAAACCACTAACGTTCTTTCTGGTAGCACGTATACAACGTTAGGTATTTCAATTTTGCTAATCGACGACATTGTTGAAAATGTTTCAGCATGCATTCAGGATTCAACAAGTCCAGAATTTCTCAAAACAGCTGCAATTCAAATGTCAGAAAAAATTCAAAAATATACTAATGAAATTTATGACAAAATGGCATTTATAGCCGCTATTCTTGATTCTCGGATTAAACTAGAATTAATGCCTACTGACATGAATAATGAAGCAAATCGCATTATTTTTAATAATATTTTTCGATCAGAATACGCCAAACTTATTTTAAATAACTCCAGCACCTCCCTTACCTCCTCTACCTCCTCTACCTCCTCTACTGCTCCTACCTCTTCTACAAATTTAAAAGTTCTGTTAAACTTAACATATACAGAGCAAATTGCTCAGAAAAGACGAAAAGCAAGTACCCTTACCAATAAACCAGATGAACTTACTCAATATTTAAATGAGGCTGGTTTATCTATGGACATTGATCCTTTGAACTGGTGGGAGCTAAATCGTACCCGTTTTCCATATTTGTCTCAAATGGCCAAGAATTATTTAGCCATTCAATTGACATCAGTACCCTCCGAGCAAGTATTCTCCAAAGCAGGTGATACAGCTCGAGTCAAACGTGCACACCTATCCGAGAAAAGTCTGCAAGCTCTTATGTGTGTTAATTCTTGGTTAAAATATGGAATTAAATTTCGTAAAGAATAATCACAAGTTATACACATGTAAGTACATACCTATATACAAATTTATTATTCAAATTTGTAACACAAATTATTTAATCTCTCTCATCGTTTAGCTAAAAAAAAAAAAGTATTCTCTATTGTTGGAAATATAAATAGAATTTTTTGTTAAATATTTCTCGAGTTCATTACTGCCGCATAACAGTCAATAAATCGAAAACTTATCCTGTGTATCAAATTTTATTGATTAAAATCTTTTATAAATCATATTTTAAAAAGCTGAGACATTGTTAAATTACTTACTTTCGTATAAATCTAACTATCTTAATTATAGTATGTTTAAGTGATTAATAAGTAGTGGTTTGTTATAGATTGTCAGCTAATTCGGTCAAAAAGCCCCTTACTTTTTGTTTGAGCCTAAGTTATTTAGTAAATCCTCACTTAAAGCAATTTCACGCTTTATAATAGTATAAATCTAACAATCTTAATTAAAGTATGTTTAAGTGATTAATAAGTAGTGGTTTGTTCAGCTAATTCAGTCAAAAAGCCCCTTACTTTTTGTTTGAGCCTAAGTTATTTAGTAAATCCTCATTTAAAGCTATTTTACGCTTTATAATATCGCTTATATGTATTTCATTTATTGATAACAAGAAATTTGTAAAAAAAAAATTTTTTAAGATTTTTGTGAAATCATATTACTATTAGATAGCTCGGCTCAGCTTGAGGTTAATCGGCTTATAAGTGGCTTGGCTCTGGTTGCAGAGCCAAAGGATCGGCTCGGCATAGTAAATGTTAGCCGTAAGCTGAGCCGAGCCGAGCCGTTCACATCACTAAGTACTATAAACTTTGGAGTGTTATATAGTGCTTAGCATATAGTATTCTAGGTTATACTTTGGGTTATACTCCAGGTTACACTTTGGAGTGGGTTCATATTATTTCACTGACAATCACTTCACCTATATAACATTTCACTGACAAATACTCACTGACAAGTTCATTTTACCGACAGTTTGTTTCACCGAAACTCATTTTACCGACAAGTTTTTTTTCAAAAAGCACACTAAATTTAGCCTTAATTCTATCTAATTCTACCCTGACCCTAACGACAATGACCAGAATTACTTTGTCAGTAAAATGAGCTTTGGTGAAATAAACTGTCGGTAAAATGAACTTGTCAGTGAATAATTGTCAGTGAAATGTTATTTCGGTAAAGTGATTGTCGATTAATTGATTGCCACCCATTTGGAGTATACTCTGATTCCTACTTTAGTATGGTGTAGTGTTAAGGGATACTCTGCCAGAGTATGCACCACACCACCCTGAAGCACTTCGTTAACATCTCTAGTCATTAGTCAGTGCTTCGTTATTGGTATTGACCATTTTGGTATATTATTTATCACTAGTGCCATGTTTTTTTTGTTATATTTTTTGTTGACATGCGTTTTAGTTCTAAATACTATTTTTTAGTTGTTCTATTGTTTAGATTCTTTGTGTGATTTCATATTGCTTCAGGTATCTTGTTTAATTTCAATATTGTTTCAGAGTTTTTATTTTGGGTATCTATTAGTTTTTTTGGGAGTTCTTGTATGATTACATATTGTCTTGTTACTGATTTTGATATTGCTTTAAGTGCATTTCAGGGTCTTTTTGTAGTAGATTTCATTTTAGGTACCCTGTCAGTTTTCTTAGATGCTCTCTGTGCGAGTTTGTGGTTGTCTCAAATGTTTTGTTGCCGATTTTGATATTGCTTTGATGTGTTTTGGAGTATCTTGTAGATTTTACCTTGGGTATCTTGTTAGTTTTCTTGGGCATTTTAGGATTTTAGGTGGTTTGTTACTGATTTGTTGAACTTTTTTCTTTTTTTGTTGTATTATTACTAGTATTTCATTAGTTATTTGCTATAGAATTGTAAATTATAGATGTTAGATCCCAATTTGTAACCGATTTGTTAGAGAATTGTTTATAATAAATAAATAAAAAATTTAAATATATAATTTTTATTAAATTGCTTTATATTATTGTTATAGCAAAGTGATAATTAGATGATCTTAATGCAGAATTTATTAAAATTTATTAAAATATAATATTCAAATTTATTCTTTCTCGATATTACTTTAGTACTTTATATTGGGTACATATCGGGTACATAATGTATTACAGAATTTATCTATTGATATGTACCCGATATATATATAGCATATATACTATATATATACTATATGAAGTGTTGTCATGGGATAGCTTTGAACAGTAGTTTGGACAATTTTGAACAATCTTAAACAATTTAAATAAAGTAAAATTACTTAAAATTTTATTAAGACATTCTATTTTAATTCTAACTGGAATATGTTCAGTACCTCAAAAAATATATAATTATATATTTTTTAGACAAATTTAATAATTATTAAAGCCTGTATAAGCTTTGGACAATCTTGGACACTTGGACATTTTAGAACCCTGGACATCTCTCATATAGGTTATAACTAATCTGCATGATTTTAGCCGTTTTTGCTACCCTAAAATCAAGTAAATTTGCTAAAAGTTGAATTATTACATATAAATTTTATAGTAATTTGCTAAAACTTAATTATAACATCTAGTATCGAGTAAAAAAAATATAGAGCAAATTTTTTAAAACTGTATAGCTTTAAAACCCATTTTGAATATATAAAATATGTAAATTTGCTTTTGAAGATACCTTTACTCAAGTTTTAAAAAAAATCAAACCTTCTATCAAAAACAAGCTGCGCCAAAATTTTCTAAAACTTTGAGCGAAGGTATCTTAGCAATCACCTGATCAAATTCGATGAAATTTTTTTATTTGAATTTTATGGATCCATAGAATTTAAATAAAAAAATTTTTATCGAATTTGATCAGGTGGTTGCAGAGATATCTTTGATCAAAGTTTTAGAGAATTTCAAAACGCATATCACATAACAGATACGTTTAAATTTGTTGACAAAACTTTGATCAAGGATATCTTTGCAACCACCTAATCAAATTTGATGAAAATTTTTTTACTTATTATACGGATCAATAAATTTTAAATAAAAAAATTTTCATCAAATTTGATCAAGTGGTTGCAGAGATATCCTTGATCAAAGTTTTGTCAAAAATTTAAGCGTATCTGTCATATAATATACGTTTTGAAATTCTCTAAAACTTTGATCAAAGATATCTCTGCAACCACCTGATCAAATT
>QKWP01000079.1:172702-198367 GCA_003550325.1 Gigaspora rosea | reverse complement strand
ATCAAATTTGGTCAAGAACTTGTAGAGATATCTTTGATGAAATATTCTTCTATTTCCATAAAATATATTATAAAGAAGCTGCGCCAAATGAAAAAAAAGCTATTATAGAATAAATATTTAACCAAATAACTTGAAATTTTAGAAAGCAAAATTTTAGCCTATTCTCTATTGATTATATTAGTGCGCAGTAATTTGTTTCATTTGAACTTGTAAAAATCTAGCCTGTGATGATTTTTCTGTTTTTATCAAAATTGAAAATTTTAGAAAATCCTGAATCTGGAAGCAAATTGAAAAATTATCATAACTTTGTCTATATTAATCTGTTTTTGATGAAATTTTAATTGAAGACTCTCGAATACCTATTCTATCAACTTACTAAGTCACGTTTTGAAGGTTTAATTTTGAGAAAGTGCTTCTGGAAACATTTGAAGTTTAGAAAAAAACTTGCGAAAACATATGCGTCCAAAATTACAAAAACATTAATATCTTCACGAGTTTTTAATATTTTTCATAAGATTTGAGATTCTATTAGTCAATGTTATGCACTACAAGTCTTGTTATAAAATTCTTTTTAGTTAGCATAGTAAAATTTTTTGTAAATCATTGCCGAACAGTAGGTTATTTTGAAAAAGCAAAAAAACATATTACAAAGAAACTGTATGAAGGAACTTTCATCAAAGATATCTCCATGAGTTCTTGACCAAATTTGATGAAAATTTTTTTATTTTAATTTTACAAATCTATAGAATTCAAATAAAAAATTTTTTAAAAATATTATAATTTCAAAATTTTACAAATTGATTCTAACTTTGTGCTCTAAAAAACTTATTCAGCATATTAAAATACATTATGCTAGTATATTTAATTTTATATTTCTTAAAAATTCTAGAGAAGATACTAACTACATAAATAATTACTACAATTATTATATAAATTACTAACTAATTTGCTTAATGATAACCCCGCGCAATTGCATTACATAATTACTTGTTTATCGATATACAATCACGATCAATGATCGTAATACATATGCAGTTGCTATTGATACTAAAGCCTGATTACATGCTACAACTATTTTTACTTATTTTCAATTATAATTGATTATAATTTTTGCTACATATAGCCATTAATAACTTGTTATATCTGGATCGATCATCATAGCATGACTTAACTTGTTATAATAATTCTTGCAAAATATGGATAAATTGCTAAAAATAAAATATAACATGTGTAAAATCTTAGTAATTCGCCAAAATATTCAATTATGACCTTTTTTAAAATTAACTTCAATTTGCTAAAATATAAATTTGGACCTTAGATCAAATTTGAATCAATTTGCTAAAAAAAAAATATAATATATATCAGAGATGTCCGGGGTTCTGACATTTTGAACGTGGACAAGGCCAAAAAAGGCCTTGGATAGCCAAAAGTACAACACTGCTATATGTGTCTAACATGCATCCAATATTCTACATGAACTCTACATATATTGGGTATGTGTATAAATATATTTTACACATATCGGTCACATATCATATATATATCGGGTATCTGATATTATACCAATATGTATAATTTTAATCTGTGACCAGTTGAATTAGGGCTCTGTTATAGATGCATGGAGCTGGGCAAATTATTTTTTTAAATTAGATTTTTTTTTTATATAAATAAAATACGAAATTGGTATCTGTTATATTATTTGTATAATAAATATATCAATAATTTTTTTTTTAAAAAAATAAAAAAATTTTGGGTTGTACCTGGTAATGATAGATAGATTCGCTCTTTTTTTTTTTATCTTGTGTATTTTGAGTAATTAATTGATCAAAATTAGTCGAATAAAAAAGTGTAAATAATAGTGTTAAAAATTAAAAACTCTGTTTTGCATTTTTTTTTTTTAACTTGTGTATTTTTGGATGATCAATTGATCAAAATTGGTCAAGTGAAAAAGCATAGATAATGGTATTAGAAATTAAGAAATCTGTTACACTCTTTTTTTTTTTGTTTTTACTTGTATATTTTTGGATGATTGATTGATGTGAGTTACGTGTTTGATGATTTGCTCTTTACAAATCTTATTATATGACTTACATGATTGATTTTGATTGGTCGATCACGGGGTCACATAAACTGACGCTTATAATTTTATTAATAAAATTATACAAATTTCTATGATTTTCTAAATTTTACTAATTAATCATAACTTCTTGCTCTACATAAACTTGTTTAGCACCAAAAAATACATTATATTAGTATATTTTTTTTTTACTTTTCTTAAAATTTGCGTTAAAGATGCTTAATTTTAAATTTTTTCAAATTTTAAAAAAAGTAAAATAAAATATACTGTTTTAATATATTTTTTGGTAGTAAACAAGTTTACTTGGTGCAAAAAGTTATGATCAATTAGTAAAATTTTATATAAAATATAATTTTTAATAATTTCTTAGTAAAATTTTACAAAATGATATAATTTTCTAAATTTTACTAACTGATTTATACTTATCACTTAAGTAAACTTATTCAGTATTAAAAAATATATTTAAACTCAAACTAGTTTGTAAAATTTGGACTAGTCTGACTAAACTTATGATTGAGTTTAAGTTTAGTATAAAGTTTTAAATAATAAAATTTAGAGTTTGAGTCTGGTTTGAACCAGACCAAACCCAGACAGGACCTCAGACAATTATATTTAATCTGGTATGTATAAAATGTGGTAAATTTTTTAAAACAATTTAATAGGTAGTATATAAAAAATAAGTTTTCTAAAAAAATGTGGGAGTAATATGAAGCAAATAAAAAAATGGTAGTAGGATTTTTTATAGGTAAATTTTTACAATTTTTAAGGTAGTATAATATAATGAAATAAATTATTATACTATCATAAAATGTATTGTATATATATAAATTATTAATTGGATATTTTTAGTAGTATCTGATAATGAACTTTATTAAATAATTTTTATTGAGAATAAGCAGAATATATATATCAAAGTAATGAATATATAAACTAAAACAGAATAGAATAGTCTTTCAGAAATATTAATTTTAATGCACTAAATATTACTATTATATTATTTAAATTGTTATGTATAGTATTAGTTAAGTGTTTTTATACTATATATACAAGCTAACTTTAATACTGTATTTTATCATAAATAAGTACTCCTTCTTTTAAATTTTTAAACTTAAATATCTTGACAATTAACTAATCAAATTTAGTAAAATATTTTTGTATTTAAAATTTATAAATTTATAAAATTTAAATATAAAAATGTTTATTAAATTTGATTAGTTAATTGTTAAAATATTTAAGTTTAAAATTTTTAAAAAAAAATTGCTTTTTCATGATAGAATATAATATGTATAACATCTAAGTTATTATAAAAAATAAACCATACATTAAAAATAATATAAATTAGAGTAGCTATACAATGCAGTCTCACTAAAATTAGAAATGTTATATATAAATAAAGTAAATTTATTCATCGCCTCATGTAATGGCCTTATATGTCACTCTCTCAATCAAATTTCAAGATTAGATATAACATTATATGATCAAAAAATCATTTGCTTTGTCAAAAATTGTCTATAATTTAAAATTGAGTATATGAAACACACTTAGGATTTTAACAAAAAAAATTTCTTGCAAAATTTTACTATAAAACCTCTTTCTTGCCTATACATACAATCTATACCTCACCCTAACCCTAACCAATGAAAAACGAGTTATTTTAATTGTTTTGATTTTACGTTACATCTGATTTTATGATCTGCAGCAGGTGCGACAACATCGCATGTACGATGTATAAATTATTTCATATAAATAAATCTTAAAATTAAAATTTTTTGTATTATTTACATGATTCTTTTTTTTATTAATAATAAATATAGATTGTATAAGTATAGTCTTTCTCCTCTATAATCACCTTCTATATAATCACAATATCTGTACAATCATATTAAATTTTGAGACAATTTACTAATAAACTTATAAAAAAAGACCTATATAATCATTTTCTTTTATAAGTGTAATTATAGAGGAAAAAGACTGTACTATTTATATGCCAAATAGACTTGATTATACTAGGTGATTTATTTGTTATAAAGAAAAAAAATAAATCTGTTACTAGATATTTTGTATCCAATAATAGCATATCTGGTTTTGAATTTAATGCGCTCATATTCTAAGCACCTTTGTAGTTCAAATTAGCACATTAAATTCAAAGCCAGAAGTTTTTAATTGTTATATAAAAAATAATCACTCTGTGATTCTTTGGAAACCAATTATTGGTTGCTTCATATCTATTAACTATATAATATAATTAATACTATAATAAATTAGTTTTTAAAGAAGTTAAACCTTATTATTATTGTGGACTAAAATATATTATTAATTTTTTTGAAATAAAAATAAAACAATTAAAACATAATATAGTAATAATAATAAGGATGTTATTTTTTGGTGCACTTGCACCGTGATGCACCCCTTATTACGTGATAATCGTGATCAATGAATTATGGCAATATTACATTTTTATATTTTTTTATTAAAATTTTAATAATGCAAAGATTATTGAATAGTTGCATAAAAACAATATTTATTTAATTGTTACGGTTCTAACTATTCTATCAGCTATGCACATAGATACATTCTCATACACCACTATATTATAGCTTTAACTATTCTACAACTTTATTATAGACAATACAACTTGTATTGCTTCGCTTACGCTCAGCAATACAGACAGGGCTCGCTTTGCTCATCCTGTAGTCGCTTCGCTACAGCTGTCGCCTCCGCTACGCTCACTTTCCTAAAATACTCAATACACACCATGACAAATAACAATGACACCATCGACAAAAGTAATTTATCACTACAATAACAATGATACCAATGAGAGGGTGTTGCATAATGGCACCAGAAAAGTAGCAAACAACAATCCAAAAAGAAAGAAACCCGTAGTAAAAGCATGAAAAAATGAAAACAAACCATAACAAAGAGATACGTACGAACTTAATATATCCAAAGAACTATATCATAATCCGAAAAAACTTATTAATGCCTGGAAAAATTTGTTAGCTGACAAAAGTAATTCACTACTCAAATACGACAACACTAACGACAAAAGTATTTCATCGCTCCAATGACAATGACACCAATAATGAAAGCATTTTCAAATGGCACAACCAAAAAAAAAAGCATTAGTTACAAAGCTAGAAAAAGAATACAACAAACAATACAAACAAAAAAAAGAAACATATGAACCTAAAATACCCTAAACTATATAAGAAAGAACAAGTCAAACAGCGACTCCAAAATAGCACAACACCAAAAGCGACGAATTCACACCGGTGCTCCAATTATGGCTACGTGATTCTATAACTCCAACTACGGTGACTTCAACAAGAATAATTTCAATTGTTGACTATTTTGAAAAAAAACCGAGATTAGTAAACGCGTAGCAACAAAAACTTCAATAACAATACCATTAGAGCATGTGGACATTCGATTTGATTGGCTTAAATATCACTAGGTTACACGATATAAAAAATTTTTAAAGTAACCCTTACTATGAAAAACTACATTGTCAATTAGCAACTTAGTAGTTTACATAAAAAAATTTTTTTAAACCACATTATAGTGCTCTTTAACTCTTTGTACGTCGCTTGTGAAAAAAGATCAGTATAGATCAAATATTCTAATAACTTTATTTAGAGGGCAAATTTAGCAAATAATATGGTAATACAGTATATAACGAATGAGCTAATTGGGTATTAATCGTCATACTTTACATGTAAAAACTTTTTTTGCTTTCAAACTTCAACTAGAGCCATGGTAGTACTTCACCAACCGACAATATTCGGATCCAAATATTTTTAGGAGTTGTGGTACAGACCGATCAATTATACTTCATGATCTTCGAATGAATTCCTCTTGAAAAAAAAACCAAATTACTATTTACAAAGGCAAGTATTTTTTATATTCCAATAAATTAAAGAAAGTTTATATAATATATTTTGACTGCAAGTTAAATAACTCTAACAGAAAAGGAACTGTTAGTTTGCACAAGAGATACGTTTTTCTTTTTCAAGAGGATCACATAGGACTGTCCAGTTTGTCGCTTTTTTACTTAAGGTATAGTCAATACATCCTTAAAAATATGCTTTTTATTTAAGTATTTATTCTGCCTGCCTTTTAATAGTTTTATTTAAGTTAAAATAGTCTATTCCACTAGGTAAAATTTCCGGAGACAACTACAAAGCCCATACGTATGAATTAGAAAAGTTTTATCTTCACAAAATTAATCTTGATATGGATCTAATGACAAATATTGATTTTTTACAAGAATTTCTCCATCGATGAGTGGAAAGTTTTCGATATCAATCTCTTTAGTGACAAATTCCATATGCTTTCCTATTATCGAATAACCATCAGGAATTGCTTTATATATGATACTAGAAGGCATTTTTTCAGATTTTTTTATTTTGTTTAATTAAGAAGTGTTGTCCTTTTCGCGCAATTATTATTCACTCAGTTCAAAAAATCTGCTTACATGGAGCATACTAAAGGAATCAATTGTCTTGGCTATTGTTACGAATATAGAATAGAAGTTGAAAAGAATAAAATCAAGGCATTTATATATTATCAAAAATCAGCAAACATGTAGGAATATATCAAGTTAGTTATTGTTATTATTTAGGAATTAGAGTCGAAATCGATAAGTATAAAGCATTTACTATAGGGATTCAGAAAACTGCTATTCGTTATTATGGATTTGGCGTAGAAGAAAAGATAAATCTTATGAATGGATTGAAAAATACGTTGATTTTTATTTTTATTATTTTTATTTATAGCTTATTTAAAGATTTCTTACACAAGTTTAATTGTCAGGATGTAACCCAGACAAAGTAACACAGTGGACAATTGGAAATAAAGATGTTGATGATTGCATGAAAGCATTCCAACTTAGAGCCTGGAAATATGAAGATGCGATTGAATGGATTCTATTTAATAAATTATCTTATGTTAAAGAAATCGGTAAAGGCGGATTTGGTTCTGTATATTCAGCAACCTGGTTGGATAGCATACGAGAAGTTAAAAATTTACAAAAGAGCGCATAAACCATCCAGCACTATTGCACTCAAGACGTTGGTCAGTTCGAAGAATAACAATGATTTTTAAAAGAAGTAAGTTAATTTATTTTTTTGATAATTTTTCTAATAGTTTATTAAACTAATTCATTGTTTAAATTTTAAGTTTAAAAGTCCTATGAAATATAAATTACATTATACTAAGCTCACAATATATAGAATAACCCAAGATGTAAAAACAAAAGATTACTTGATAATCTTTTAGTACAGTATGCTAATAATGAAGTTTTAATTAATATTTAAAAAAAATTTTATTAGTTTTATATGCCAGACCAAATTACAAATACTTAAAGATACTGGTATAAGTTATATAAATTTATGATAATTTAAGATATATCTATGCAGATTTTCATAGTGGTAACATTTTGCAAAATCAATGCCCTAATAAAAATACACAATCCTATATCGCAGATCTGGAATTGTCTAGAAAAGTAGATGAGAAAGTTTTAGCTAGCAAAATTTATGAAGTCATGCCCTATGTTGCTTTTGAAATTTTATTAGCCGATAAGCCATTTATACAAAAAGCAGATATTTATGGGTTTGGTATGATTATGATAGAAATGTCGATTGGTCAAAGACCCTTTAATGGGTATGAATTTAATTTAAATCTTGCAGTAGAAATTTGCAAAGGATCGTGACCAAAAGTTGCATCTGGAACTCCTATCAGACGATAATGAAATTAAAAAGCAATTCTTATTAAATCATTGCCAAAGCATCCTGATGAAATATATACTAGCAAAATTATTAGCACAAAATTAATTCCAAAGGCGATTAAAGATATTTATTTATTTCAACTTATATATTTTGTCATCGTAAATTAACAGTTAATTATGCTGTTATTGTATATTCCCGAAAATAAGCTACTCTGAAAATAAGCAACCCCCTCGTTTTTGAACAAAAAACTTAAAATCATCTATGACCCAAAAATAAGCTACCTTGCTTTTTCGAACCAAACTTAATAGTAAATTTTTTGTTCCAAAAATAAGCTACCCCCTACCCCCAATATATCGCTACTTTTAGTTAGTAATTGTCTTAGCAACATTTATGTTTATCGGGGAAAAATATTACTGGCATTAATCAAAGTGACCTTATTTCCTACTTGGGAATAACTGGAATTATTCCCACCATTGTGTATATGCATATTACAAAAATAGTTAACTTGCATATGCTCAATGATCGAGATCTTTTTGATCGCACAATTCTAAGACGGCCATAGATTGATAAACTTGTATTTATAATAATGAATAAAAAAAAAAACAAAAAAAATAAGTTAAAAATATTTTAAAATAAAATAAATAAATAAAATAAATAAATAAAAAATAAAAAAAGAACCATATTTAAATTAAAAAATACTAAAAATAAATAAATAATAAAAAATAACAATACATTCATATTTAAATAGAAATAATAATTTAAAAAAAATAATTTAAAGTAAAATAAAAAATAAAAAAAGATCTGTATTTAAATCAATAAATAAAAAAATACTAAAAAATAAAATAAATAATTTAAAAAAAAAATTGAAAAAATAGTTAAATTAAAAGTTTAAAAAAAACAAAATAAAAAAAGCATTAAAATAAAGTTAAAAAAAATAGTTAAAAAAAAATTTAAAAAGTTTTTTTAAAAAAAAAATAAAAAAAATATTAGAAAAATAAAAAAATCGTAAAAATCAAAATATAAAATAAAAAATTTAAAAAAAATAAGTCGTAAGTAAAAATTGAAAATAAATAAATAAAAAAATATATTAAAAAAAATTTTAAAAAATAATAAAAAAAAAAGTCAAAAAAAAACAAATAAAAAATAAATATATAAAAAATAAAATAATAAAAGTTGAAAAAAAATATAAAAAAAATTTTTTAAAAAAAATAAAAAAAATAGTAAAAAAAATAGAAATCGAAAAAAATTTAAAAAAAATTTAAAAAAAAATATTAAAAAAATTAAAAAAAATATATATATATAAAAAATATAAAAAAACGTTAATAATAAAAATCAAAAATAATATAAAAAAAATTAATTGAAATTACAGACACTGTGCATACTCTAACATGTGCTTTAATAAGCATAGTGCCGAACGTGGCATAAACATGTTTAATAATGCACATATCGGTCTTTCAACATACATACGTACGTATGTACGTATAAAAAACCTGTTCGCGCAAGTTAATTTGCGTGAGAATTTTTTTTAAAAAATAACTCCCGAAAATAAACTACTTCCTCATTAAGCATAAATCTTAAAATCATCTATATCTCGAAAATAAGCTACCCTCGATTTTTTGAGATCAAAATCGTCCAAAAAAAGGTTGCTTATTTTCGGGAATATACGGTAATATGCACAATATAGGATGCTGTTATCAATTTGAAATTGAGAAGAGGAAACAGAATCAGAATCAAGAAAGATGAAAAGAAGGCATTTGAGTGGTATCTAAAATCTGCTGAACGGGGTTACTTAGAAAGAATATGTAAATTGGTGAAAAATTATGCTTTATTGATTTATTTAAAATTAATATTATTCTGTTTATTTAGATTTGGCTCAATCTGATTCTGTTCACTTAGAAGCGAATATTTTACTATTCATTATAGTATTAGCCATATTAACTGTATATAAGTTTTAAATGCTAAAAACAGCCAACAAAAAAAAAAGATTAAAACATTATTTATTAAGATCTAAACCTAAAGAACTTTGTTATTAAATTACGTTGGATTAGGTAGTAGGTTGATAGTTTATACAGTATATAAGTATTATTGTTTTATTAATTATATGGGCTAAAGAACGTGTATCTCTAATAAAGGTCATGATAATGAAATAAAATCAAATACTTTATTCTTTCAAAAGATAAGGACAGTGTCATTAATCACCTGATTATTTTTTATCAGAGGCCTACCCTCTCCCTCTTCCTTAATATATAAATAGTCAGGTTCTTATATATAATTTTAACTTTTTTTACCCTCTTCCCCTTCTAAAAAATCACCTGATTTTTGTTACTCCCCTAATAAATAAAAAACAAAGATAATTTTACTAATAATTTATAATATTCACATATTAACTCTTTAATGAGTTGGTATTTAATAATAAATATTATATTCATTCTGCTTTATGTATATCTATCTGTTTTCTAACTTTATGCGAAGTTTCATTTTCTAATATTAAAAATTATGTAATTTAATTGGTTAATTATCATGGGCAATTATGGGTATTATAATGATCTACATCATGCATATTGTTTACTTGTTTACATTTTTTAACCAATTAAAACAAATGTCTGCCATGCTTACCATCAGCAAGACAAAATGCACCAAAAATGATGCGACCCACCAAATAGTTACTCCGGCTATAGCGACAACAACTCCAAAATGCAAAAAGCGACAAAATATACACCAGCAATTCTTCAACCATGGCGAATGGCGACTTCTACAAGGGCCATTCCGGCCATTGACTGCTCCTAAAAAAAAAGTGTGATTAGTTAAACAACACTAAACAAAGTGAAAGAAACAAAGTGACAACAAATGTTCCAATAACAGTGCCACCAGCAAGTCAACATGGTACAAAAGCAAAGAAACCCACCAATATAGTTACTCCAACTATGGTGATAGCGATTCCAAACACAGTGCCAAAAGCAATAAAATCCACACTGCCGATTTTTCAACTACAGCAACACAAAAGCAATTTCTAATGTTGGTTAAAAAAAAATATAGTTAAATGTTATTACTGTATAATGTAAGAAAAAAATGAAAAAAATCGATGATCAATAGAGAAAGCATGGAGAACTTTCATATTTTTCGGAAAAGCATGGAATTTTTCATGCAGCAATTGACCAATCAAAAATCACATTTTTAGCACATAATATAAACAGATGGATAATCATTGAACTATGCAGGCAATCAATAGACATAATTCATATATATTGTTATTTCTATTATAGTTTAACTTTAAAGTAAAATAAGTCGTGTTTTAGAAAAATAAAACTTTTCACCCAGATTATAAAACAATTTACAAGCATAAAAACTTTATTAAAAAAGTTTTTAATAAGAAGTTACACATTCTTTATTAAAATTCTTAAACTTTTTTATCATACATAATAAAACAACCTCTATTGAATTAAATATCTTTTGAAGAATATACATATTTTGAAAACAGTCTGTAAAGGTTATAATAAAACAACAAGTTAATTATTTAAATAAAAACAATAAGAAAAAACTGAAAAACAATGTTGAACTTTGCGAATTGTGCGGTAAAATATACTTTTATTACCTCTTACTATAGAGTAGATAGTACTTCAATCGTTAAAAGGATGACCTTTTCCAGTGTGATATAGCGCGATGCAGCACGATGCAACTTCAGTTTCTTGAAAGACGTTCTCTACGAAGCTATTTTATTAGTAAAGTATTGCATGATTGGATTGGTTTTTTTAAAGTTAACTTATACCCGAAAAATCTGGTTTTATACTACTATTTTATACAAATACTTGTGTAATGTCAATCCCAGAAATTATCAGAATTGAAAGTCCTCCATGCTGATCAATAGATAATCATTATTTATACTTTGTGACCAGGAATGCACCATGGTGCATGATGCACCAAATTATAATTCTCTAATAATAAATTAAATTAATTTAGCATTCACTAGTAGTAAAATTTACTGTTGATTATCTATGCATAATTATATATAGCAAAACAAAATAAATACTATATTTCTTATTAATTAGAATAAGAGTTAGAATTAATATTAGATTTAGAAAGATATATTATATAGTAAAATTTATAAGGAATTTTTTTTGTATAAAAAAAAGTACTTTTATAAAGAAAATTTTTATTAGAAAGTATTTTTTAAAAATTTTTAATTTGTTATACAAAATTGTTTTGCATATTATATTTGATCTTCAATTCTAATTGGGTTGGTGAAATTCACCACTAGTAAGCATTGTTGCAGATTAAAATGAAATCAGATTAAAATGAAACTAGGAACCTCTCTTGCTCACCTTTAAAGCTTATAAAACCCACATATACTCGTTTATTAATAACCCTAACCCTAAACCCTAACCCTAATGCTAAAAAAACCCCTAAAAAATGTTTCCTAAAAAATTTTAAAATTTTGCTTAAAAAATAGAAAAATTTCATTTTAATCTGATTTCATTTTAATCTTTCACAAGCATTAAGACCATTCTAATAAATTATTATTTTATAAAATTTAAAATTTATCTTAATTTGGTCAAGTTATAGAAAGTAAAAAATTTTTTGCATAGTATATCTGATAGATAAAACTTTAGATAAATTTTAAATTTTTATATGTAGTGTGTATAAAAGTGGGTATAAAATCTAAAAATTTTTGGTATAGATTTTTTCAAATTTTATAAATGTATTGCATACTACATTATATATAATTGTCTGGGGTCCTACTCAGACCCAAAACTAGAATCACTAGTTCATATAAATGCTAGACTGAACCTGAACATGTTTATGAACTTATAAACTGAACCTAAACTGAACCTAAACCAGCTCTAAAAGTTCAATACTGAACCTGAACATGTTTTAAAAAATGTTCGGATTTATGTTCAATAATAAACCTAAACCTGAACCTGAACTTGACCTAAATTCAGTTTAGTTCAGGTTCATAGGAATACTAGTAAGATTTTACAAACTATAATATAAGCAAAATATTTTGCAATATATTTTGAAATATTTTAAAATATCAAATTTTTAAAATATTTCGAAAGTAATTTTAAAATATTTTGAAAGTAATTTAAAATATATTGAAAGTAATTTCAAAATATTTCAAACTTTTTTTGAAATATTTTAGAACTAGGAAACCAAGCTGGATTAGTAAATTTGTAATCTGAATCGTGCATTGGACTAATTTTTTGAAATAGTTCAATGATGTTCAAATTCTGTACTACAAAATCAGATTATATCTTTTGTTTATAATTAATCTTTTTGTTTTCATTTTGTTTTTTAATTTTGGTTTGTTTTATGTTTTTGTTTTATTTTTTTTGTTTTTATTTTGTTTTTTATTTTTTTTAATTTTTTTTTATTTTATTTTTATTTTGACACTTTGCAAGAACACCTTTGCAAAAAAACAACTAACTTTTTGAAATCTTGTACAAGCCAATCCAAGCTTCTAATATTTTACAAGAACACACAACTAATTTCTATAGCAATTTCTAAATTCTAAAAATACTTCTTTAAAGAAATAAAGGTTTAGTTAGAACTTTATTTATTTTTTTATTTAATATAATTTGTTTTTGTTTTTAAATTTTTTTATTAATTTATTTTATTTTAGTATTTTGTAAGAAAAGAACTCTTACTTCTTGGCACTTTGCAAGAAAACCAAACCAAACTTTTTTGGCATTTCATGACTTTTTTAGCATTTTGCAAAGAATATTAATTTAGCTTTTGCAATTCTAAATTTGCAAGAATATGAACTTTTACTTTAGAAAAATAAAGTTTTGGAGCTTTGTTTATTTTTTTATTAGTTTGCTTATATTTTTTGTTTTTTTATTTGTTTTTTTTACTTATTTTTTATTTTTATTTTATTTTATTTATTCTTGACTTCTTTGACACTTTGCGACTTTTTCAGCACTTTACAAGAACACTAGCTTTAACTTTCTAGTACTTTGCAAGAACATACTAGATTTCTCCAGCAATTTGCGAAAATACCAACATTTCTAAGAAATGGTTTTTTTATTTTTTTATTTCTTTACTATTTTTAAAAAGTATTTAGAAAAAGAGAGCAAAACAAAGATTATATATAGCCAAAACAAAAGAAATAGCCAAAGCGAAGATAATAAAAAACAAAGAAGTGAAAATAATAGCTAACTGCAAGATGAGCAAAAATAAGTGTGTAGGACTAGTTTTTTGTATATAGTAATAGAATTAGATATAACAAAGTGTGAAAGTAGTTTAAAATATTTGTAATAATATAAAAATAATACTATATAATAATATAATATATAATAAAGTATGTAATATTAATTAAAAATGTATATTTAACAAATATAAAATTTCAAAACCTCTTTTTAATAATTCCTTGTACCAAATTTTTCAAGAAAACCAAACTACAAAACTTTATAGTTAGCTATATTAATACACAACAAAACTTTACCAAGCTGCTATTAGGTACAAAGTCCATTTACTGGATATTCTGCACCTAAAATAGAGGTAAAAAAGACTAGCAAACTTTTAAGTAAGGCACCTTGGTGGGCTTTAGTACTATTGAGCAAAGATATATTAGAGAAACTCTGGAGCTTTGTCAATTTTTACAGATATGAAAATAGAAGTAGAGGCTTGGTTAAACATCTATTCTATATCGTATAACTCTTACAAAATTCTTTCAATTTGGTACTCTATCCATCGCTTTTTTGAACTTTTTAAAATTTCAAAAAAATAGGCATTTCAGTTTATTCCTTCAAAAGATCAGCAGTGTTTACTCCTTCCAATTCAGAAATGCACTTACCAAATTAGAATTTGGTCATGAGTAAAAACAAAGGATGATACATGAGGTGTTTTAAAAAAAATTCAAAATAAAATTTCTTTCTAGAATGTTTTTTTAAATGTAGCTTTTTCTTTTTTCTTTTTGTTCTTTTTATATAGTATTGTTATGTTCTATTTCCTTTTTGTTATTTTTTGTATATTTTGGTTATTTGCTTAGATAGTATAGGCTTTTCTCTCTTTTATACTTCTCTTTTCTTTCTATATTGTTATATTTTATTCTAGTAGAATCCTTTTACTCAAGAAGCTAGAAGAAGAAAATTTAAAAATATTGGCGATCATGACAAGTACAGTAGCAACTTCAGTTAATAATTTGAAACTCTGAGCTATAATGAGAAAATAGTTTGCTATAGCAGGTCACTTTTAGGTATTTTCAGAAAACTGGATGAGGCACACTTTGATATTAAGAGCTAAAATTGCTTCACTCTGTTAGTTTACTAATAGTTATATTTTTGAGTTTAATAAAGTTGTAGCATAACTGCTAAATAGGAAAAAAAATAAATATAAAATATAAATAGTTTATGTAAATTAGTGCATATGCATTGTAATGCACCCATCTGATAAACCAATCAGATTGTAGGATTAGGTGTAATATAAAATCAAGAAAAAATAGCGATCTTTTAAAAAATTGCCTATGGCTCATAATTTGTTTATAAACCCACTTTTTGTGCTCTAACAAAAAAATTTCCTGCAAAATTTTACTATAAAATTTCTTTTTTTACTTACACACTATTTTAATCTTACTCTAACTAACAAAAAACAGGTTATTTTAGTTGGTTTAATTTCATATTACACCAAATCATATAAGGTGCGCTACAGTGCACATGCATAAAAATTTTAAATTCATAATAAATAAAAAAATATAAAATTTTATATTAAATTGTAAAACCTTGTGAAATATTGTGAAAATCTGTAAAAAAGCATAATTATATAAATATGTATATTATTTATTTATTTTTTAAAAAATTTTAAAATATTGCGAAATATTGTAATAACATTACAAAATATGCAAAATATTACTTCTTGTGACTTCTGAAAAGGAGATAATTTGTATTTTTTTTATTTGGTCTATTTTGCAATAGATTTCAAAATATTTTGAAATAAATTCTATAATATTTCATAATATCATGTAATATACTACATTAATTGTAAAATTTTCAAAAATATTACAGGCCATAATAATTTATATAAAATTACATATATATAATTTGCTAATAATATATAGCTAGTATAAACTGAAAGGTCCTTGACCTTACTTAGCAAAGTATAAATTAGAGATAAACTAGCTTTATCCTCTTACTTTCTAAACTAGTTAGAATAACCTACTGTAATAAATAGTAATAATATTTTATTTAATAAAGAGAAAAGAGGACAAACTTTATTTTATTAAAAAAAAAAAATAAAAAAATAAAAAAAAATCTAAATAATCTAAATAACAAACCAAATAAAAAAAGCAAAAAAAAGAATATGGTCTAATATATATATATTTAAAGAAATCAATAAAAAATAAAACAAAATTAAATAACAACAAAGACTTACTATTGGAAATCTTGAGGAGATTAACTTGACTAGATGGGTTACATAGATTTAATAATCGTGAGAGCTCAAATTTTTTCTTAGCATACAGAAGCAACCACTCATACAAAAAAAGGTTCTTATATGAAGAACGGGCAAAAGACAAGGACTGGCCAAATTACTTCTAATAGTAGCTGTGGGTGTCTTAAAGAAAACTGGCAACACAGGCAGCAGGTGTTGGAAAAAAAAGGAGGAGGGAACAAACAATTTTTTGGCATTTGCATTTCATAACATTAATGGGATTAAATCAAACAAAACCAAATTAGAGAGCCTAGTTGATTTGATGTGTTCAAAAGAAGTGGATATAGTCGGATTGTGTGAAACAAACATTCAAAAAAAGAAAGGTAAATGGTTAATAAATAAGAATGAAAATTATAGGAGTTTTTGGGCATCAGCAGAAGAAGATAAGAAGAAGAGCTCAGGTGTAGCAATAATCATACACAAAAAAATTGAGAAGCATATAGTGAGAGTGTTAAGATAGTCACCCTACATGATCGAAGCAAATATGGTATTTAAAAATGAAGTCTGGTACCTTTTCATCATTTATATCCTGCCCAACGACAAAGAACAGGAGAAAGAAATATGCAAGAATTTAGTCAATAAAGTTGAGAATATACAAAAGTCTAGCAAATCAAAGGTCCTAATTATGGGTGACTTTAATATAGAGGCTAATAACAGTACGTTAAATAGCAAGAATCCAAACCCAGGTCCTAACAGGAAAATTCTATTACAAAAGCTATTAGATAGAGGCTTCAAAAATATATTTACGCATTTAGACACATGTGTTAGTAGCAATACACGGAAAAATCTAACCAAAGATTTAGAAATTGATTACATTTGGCTATCACATAACTGGCATGTTGATTTAGTAAAGTGCAAAATACAGGAAATGAGCTTATATACAAATAGTGATCATCACATGGTTCTTGTCTAGTTGTTTGCTAGAATTCATGTTCCTAGCCAAAATATTGCTCAAAGACGGAGAGCAAAAAGTAAGAAAATTTGTATTGATACAAATAAAATTCAAGAAGAGAATTGGATCGCTTTCGCAAAAAGAACTGACGAGATCTTAAAGTCCAAAGTAGAAAATCAGAAGAAAACAAACAGAGAAAGTGTCAAAACAGAAGAATTGGCTCTTCAAGAAGAATTGGATAATAAATGAGACTAGTTAGAATCAAGTATAAGAACAGCAGCAAACAAAATCCTACCAAAGAAATATTTCACTATAACAAAAACAATAGAACCTAGTGAAGAACAAACTCACAGTCTGTAAAAACTGTCCAAACGGCTAAACAAACTGTGTAGAAAAAGTAAAAAACATATAGGACAATCATTAAATAATAAAAACAAAGAAGAGTTAGAGAGCATACTGAAAGTAATCAAAGCAGAATTAGAAGAGGACTTAATTTTCGAAAACGAGGTTGATTCATGGTTAAATAAAATTCACAAACACTTGGAACTTATGCCTAAACTGTTAAAAAAGTATGGAACAAAAAAAACATTTTACTAGAAAAATCCAAGATTAGGGATAGTATAAAAGAAAGGTGCGACAGAATAGTCACGAATCAAAAATTAATGCTAAATAGTATTTTAGAAAGACCGACCAAGAAAATTAAGATAGATAGAGTTTGTGAAGATGAGGGTGATGACTTTAAGTTATATACAGAAGAAAAAGAAGTTCTCAACCGAGTAGAAATACATTTTAAAGAACAATTTAGAAGAAGAAATTTTGATATTAAAAATTTAAAACAAGTATGGCAGGAGCAATATAAACCAAAAGAGGATATAAAAGAAGAATGGTACAACCAAGTACTAAGTGAAATTACTTTAAAAGAATGGGAACAGGCACTTTCCACAGCACGTAACAACTCAGCTTCCGAAATATCAGGTATCACATATTCTGTCTTAAGGCGTTTCAGAAAGTACACAACACAGTTTTGTACTGAATTTCTGTTCAAGTGTTTAGCAAGTGGCAAAATACTACGGAAATGGAAATTGGGTCTATTATATCCTATACCGAAAAAAGAGGAGTGGAATTTCAATTTGAACAATGTTCGGCCTATTATACTTTTAGAAACAGTAAGAAAACTTTTAAACAAGATTCTAATGCGAAGATTAGATCAAATCTTTAAGGAAAAAAATACTGAAAGGTCCAAATTTCGCGGGTCTATCAGGAGAAAGTACTGAAAATCCTATACATATTTTAAATTGTATAACAGAAGAGGTCAGGGAGAAGAAAAAAGAGATATGAGTCTTATTCCAAGATATGCAAAAGGCCTTCGATTCTGTAAGCATGGATTCTTTAAAGTTGGCCCTTAGAAGAATTAAGTTGCCTGAAAATCTTTGCAAATACGTTGTAAACCTTTTCTCCAAAAGACAATTTGAAATCATAACTGCTTTTGGTAACACAAAACAAGTCATAGCTGGTGACAGTATTGACCAGAGAGAAGTGCTTTCTCCTTTGGTCTGGTATATTTTTTACGACCCTCTTCTGTATGAGATTCAAAGGTGGAAAAAATGAGGTACAAAGTTGAGGTAGAGTGGCCTGTAGACTTGCATACTAATAAAATTGAACATATAAAATGGCGACAAGCAGTTCTGGCTTACGCTGATGATACAACCTGGATTGCTGAACTATTGCTAAGACCAAAGAGAAGCTAGAGGAGATATTGGAGTTGGCTGATGACTTCTACAAATTGAATGATATTAGAATTAACAAAAATAAATCAGAATTGATAGTGATTAACAGAAATCAGCAAGCATCAAATAAAGAATACAAAATTTGCTCTAGCAATAGAACAGAAATCTGAGCAAAAGAAAAGGATAACCTGACAAGGTTCCTCGGCATCTGGGTTTTCGAGAAAAATGTCAAAAACTGTGGTCTAAGACTAGTGGAGCAGGAAATTCAAAGCTTAATAAGGATTTTAAAAAAGAAAAAAGTTACACTTGGACATTTACAATATATCAACAACAAGGTTTTAATCACCAGAATAGAATATAGATTAAGATGTCATATAGTAAGCAAGTGGGTGTGTGATCGTTTGCATAGACTGTAGTTAATGCTTATTAAAAATAAGTCAGAGTTGGCAAGTTCTACAGCAAATGGAATCCTGCATCATCGTAATCTTATGGGGCTTAGAACGATTTGGCAAGCAAGACTAGCTCAGCAAATACCAAGTCTAATCGAAAGATTAAACAACACAGGAGCAGTAGGGTCAGTAACTTGGATTAGACTTAGGCAGGCTCAGCTAGATAGTAAAAGTACAGAATGCATTCTTTCTTGGAACACTGATAGATGCAAGAGTAGTGAGTTTCGATTCAATTTTAATGCAAAGCTAGTGCAAGAAGCAAAAACAATTAAAATCAAGCTAGAGTGCAAAGAATTAGAAGAGGTGATGAAGCTCGCAGATAAAAATAATAAAGAAATTTGGACCCTTCTAAGTATGAATAAAAGAAAAAGTTTTTTGAAAAACAAAAATAATCGTTGGATAATAGCAGGACCCTGAAGAACTCTGATACAACTTAGATCTGAATTTGTATAATTTTAGCAGTATTTTAGCCAAATAGATGTATAAAATAGAGCAAAATTTGAAAATTTACTATATAAAAATGCAACGTTTGATGAATTTCTATGCAAAATTTTCTTTTTTAGAATTATTTGAGTTATATCAAAGTTCTTCGAGGTCCTATAATAGCGGAGCAGTTAATTAGTCAGGACGGTACACAACTTTTGACATGGTCACAACTGCAAAAACTTAGAGGCCTTAGTGGGTGTGGAAAAAAACCATTATGGTTTCAAAGGATAGAAGAGCTTCTAATACATAATATTAAATCAAAAGAAGTAAAGTTCCAATTTAGATTAGTGGGGGAAATAGCTCGGTGACCCAACCTACTTTAATACCGGTTTCAGAAGACAAAAGAAAGTTGGAATGGATCCTTTTCGGTACAAGTAGAGAAAAGACAGAGATAGGGAGAATTAAAAGAAAAAAAAGGAGAAGTCTTGGAAATTGAGCATTGGACTGATAGTAAAAAAAATGATAAGTCTCTAGTAAAATGCACAGGGTGCCAAATAGAGAAAGAGAACAATAATGGGATGTGCTTAATTAGAAAAAGTTTTGTGAAGGTAGAAGAGCTTTAAAAAAAGGAGTTGTTAAAAGAGAAGAGAAGAATAGAGCATTTTGTCAAATTCCAGTTAATACCCTGAGCACGTGTACTGGATCACAAATCCAAGGCCCAAGAACAGCAAACATTAACGTAAAAGTTCTTGTTGAGACGGTAGAAAATTCACTAATTGACAAGTATATTGTAAAGCAAAATTCTAGAGTTAGGCTCAAGGAAATTGCGCAAAAACTAGCAACATTCCAGAATCTAGATATTTACACAGATAGTTCATTAGAAGAGTCTGGAAATAGCACTCAACCATGAAGAATGGGTATAGGATGGACATACTTAACGAGCAGGATCAGGCCAATCCAGTTACTCTAGCGCATTTTGCAGGAGCAATACAAGACTGGCCATCATTGACCAGAGCAGAACTAGGGGCAATAGGTACTGCACTGCTAGTAATTCCGCAAAAGTGCAAAATTAATATATATACTGACAGTGCAAATACAATCAGTATGATCAAAAAAGTGCTATATAATCAGAAAACATCAAGAATTTTAAAGCTGAAGAATGGAAGTATTCTTGCAATGATCGAAAGTCTAATTAAGTGTAAGGAGGTAGATACCAACTTTGTCAAAGTAAAAGGGCACAGTGGCATTTACTTTAATGAGCAAGTGGATAAGTTGGCAAAAGAAGGGTGTAAGGATGGAGAAGTTATTAGTTGGAATGTTGAGTGGTCAAAATTGGTAAGGGTGGTACCTAGGTGGAATCAGTACATAATAGATACCCCTATTAGAAGTTTAATAGATAGTATTACAAATTTGTATTATAGCATAAAATGGTTACACACTAGTAGTATAGAGTATTTATAAAGTAAGAATAGTATAGAGTTGGAAATTGATTGGGGAAATCTGACAGAATTTTAAAAAAAATGCAGGGTCAAGATGTAGAAGTTTGCAAAGTAGTAGGGAATGGGTTTTTGATACAAAGTGTCTAAACAACTTACTGCCAACTCTTAGTGTACTGTACAAGAGGAACCTGACGATATATCTGATAAATACCTGTATAGCATGCTTTCGTGAGAAGGAAGATTTGGAACATTTAGCAAGATGCGAACTATAGGAAATCCTCTGGAAGAAAATTGAGCTTAAAGCTGCAAATCTTGCCTTAGAAGAATGGTCTCCACCAGAGAAAGAAAGAAAAAAGAAATGAAGACGCCTCTACATTGAAAAATGCATGCACAGAAGCGGTCTTAATTGGACTATCAAGAAACGATAGGCTAGAAAACCGCATAAATTGTATTAGAGGAATCCTTCTAAACTATAGCAACGAAAGTATAGAACTGCGAAATGCCAGGAAAAGATATACTTATGAGCTCAAAAGGGAGTTCAAGCGAATCATTTGGATATGCCGTTGCGAGGCAGTTAACAAATGGGAGAAAAATCAAGATACCTCGAACAAGACAAAAGGGAAAGAACAGTAAGAAGTAGACCACGTAAGGAAACTTTACGCAGAAAAATCCCAAAAGTAGCGAAATCGGAGCACAAAGCAAAGAAGAAAGAACAGTGGGACAAGGTCGAAATACTTTTGATCAACTTAGTCCAAATTAATTATAAACCGACATGGTCTGGGCTTTATAGACCTGTTGGTAAACATACTTTACGCAATCTTGACAAGGCTAGCGACCACCATCCAGTAACCCGAGGGAGTTTTTTCAGTGAGTTAAAGGCCTAAGAATAGGAAAAAGGTCGCTGCAGCAGATCGGATCTGAGCACTCTATAGTAGCTGGGTGAGTTTTTATTGTAGAAAAAAAAGAGTTAAAGGCAGTAGTTAAAGACCTCTGTATGTAATAACATGTGCATTCTTTAGTCAATAAAGGCAGGATTGCCAAAAAAACCCCCCCCCCCCCAAAATTAAAACTATACTTTACTAATAGATTTTCTAAAATATCTTATATAGTTAGACCTCTTTAACTGCACAGTATTGAAATTATAGTAAAAATTAAAAAAACATGTATTTAAAAAGGTTATACATTTACAAAACTCTTTTTAATGATCCCTTTACCAAATTTTCTACAAAAACTGACCTATGAAAACTTTGAAGTTAATATATCTGTACACAACAAAGACTTTATCTAAAAGCGACTTGGATAAAGAGTTTCAGATCATAGTTAGGAAATCTGAAATAGAGTTGAAAAAGATTATTTCTTTGGGTTAGAACCCAGACATCTCTTAAAAGGTTATAACTAGATTTTGCCCAATTTTGGCCCAATTTGCTAAAAATAACAAAATATATTTGTTTAAATAACTTTTGATTTAGTGATTAGAATTGAATGAACTTTTTTTTGTTAGATGTGCCTCACTGAGAGCTTTATTTTAAAAAAAGTTTGTTCAAATTGGTCTACTAGATGCCAAGATAATTGGCAAAAAATGTTTTTTGCTTCTTAAATTTTAGGGGTTTTTGCTAAAAAAAACAAGTATAATCTCTATACTAGATGTCTGGGGTCCTCTTGGGTTTGGCTCTCTGGGTGGAAGAATCTGTTACTATAAAAGATATAGTAGGGCAACAACTCTGAAGTTTTTTGTCAGAAGATACAGAAGCTTAAGCAAAAGTAGTTTTAGTCAGATTTATTATTCTTCAAAGTATAAATCTTACGTTTCTTACATTTTTGGTACCCACTATTTGGTGTCTTCTTTGAAATTTTAACAAAAGTGGGCTTTTTGGCATACCCCTCCAAAAGATCAGCAATGTAGAATTCTGGACATTTTTCATATAGGTCATAACTAATCTGCATGAATTTAGATGTTTTTGCTATCCCTAAAATTAAGTAAATTTGCTAAAAGTTGGATGATTACATATAAATTTTATAATAATTTAGTAATAATTTGCTAAAAACTAAATTATAACATCTAGTTCGGATAAATAAATATAGAGCAAATTTTTTAAAACTGTAATTAATAAAAATCTACGCAAATTTGCGACTTTGCCAATAGCTATTAAAGAATTATTATTATTATTATAATTATTATTATAAATATTAAATGCTAACTAATTTTTCACATATTAAAAATATTCATATATTTTAATATAATTTATTACAAATAGTTAATTATAAAATTTTACAAAAATAATAAAAAATATATATTTTTATTAAAAAAAAAACTACATAACATATTACAAGAGACACTACAAAAACGCCTTAGAGATACCACAAACACTATAAAGATACTACACTAATACCACATAAACACTATAAAGACACCACTGCACACCATACAATCGCCATAGAGATACTATACAATTGCCGTAGAGACACTGTACAATTGCTATAGAGATACTATACAAATACTATCCCTTAGTTTGTACTACTTCGCAGGCAAATTTGCCTGTATAATTACTATAAATATACCTCTGATCTATTTTTTTAATCATTTAAAATATTTAAATAAAATTTGGATTATAATTTTTAATAACAAGGATTATATTTTTGAATTATTTAAATTTATATTATAAGACAAAAAGTTTATGTTGCTTATAAGCTGAAAATATTAAATTTTAAAGAAATTTTTTAACCAAAAAAATATTTTACAATATCTTGGCGAATTCTTTAAATATTAGGTTTAAAAATATAGTTTCTAATACAATATTGTAGTTTATATAAAGGATGACAACTTTCATTATTTGACTTTATATGATTTACTTGTAAAAATTAAGACTTGTATTAGAAGTGAAAATTTTTTTTATAGATGGGAACATATAAAATTTGAGAAAACCTAAAGAAAAATTTCTATAGTAAAAGTTCCAAAACAAAAACTTTAAACTTTTATTACACCATACTTTTTTAATAATTTTAAAAAAATTTTATAATAAAGTTGATAAAACAGAACTAATATTATATTTTTTACTTAGAAAGTATATAGCTGAAATTAATATTTAAGGTTTTATTTAAAAAATTTAAAATTTTAAAATTTTCGCAGACAAATATGCCTGCATAACAAATTAAGGGATAGACACCATAAAAAACTCGAACAAACGCCATAAAGACCATATATCAAGAAAGAAACACCAAAAAGTACGACTTCAATGATGAAGCACCGAAATAGGCAGCTCTAGTGACGAAAAACCCACAAAGCAAACCCTAAACCAAACCTTTAGTATACAATAAAACATAAAAAGAAATATAAACGCCAAAATGGACGATTCCAGTAACGAAAGAACTGATATAGACGGCTCTAGTAGCGAGAACCCATAAAGGAAAGTACCTAAAAACTTGAAAAAAGTTAGTACATGCAAAGTAACAAAACATGCCAAACTTAACAACATAAGTTTACAAACAAAGAAAAGAAATCTGCATACTTACCAAGCCCTACCATGAACTGAAAAACTATGCGGGCACTAGAATAGGTGACACTATCGACGAAAAACAAGTACTAGAATGGACGATTCCAACTACGAAAAAAGACTCCAACGATAAAAGAAGTACTGAAGTGAATAGCTCCAACGATAAGAACCCAAAAATCAAAAAAAAATTAGTCAGTTAAAAAGTATTAAAAAAAATTTTAACTTATCTGATTTAAGTTATAATCTTGTATAACTGATACCAGTTATTCTAAATAATAAAAAAAAATTAACTTAGATAAAAAAACATTAAAAATAAAATAAAAAAATTATAATAATAAAACTGTATAAAAAAAAAGAAAATTACTATTTGTACACTAGTACAGTATTGTATATGGGACAATTTTGAACAATTTTGGACATTTTTTCAAATTAAAATTACATGAAATTTTATTAAGATAATCTATTTTAATTTTTTCACCAATAAGTCCAGCACCTAAAAAAATATATAATTATATATTTTTTTAAATAACTTTATTGATTAGTTAAATATGGGACATAGGCTTGGATGATTTTGAACAATCTTGGACATTTTACATAGTGTAGACATGTCCCATGTACAACACTGCACTAGTATGTATACACTGGTATTGTTATTTCTCAAAATTTCATTATGAAACCACCTTTTGGTTCTAACAAAAAAAATTCCTTGCAAAATTTTGATATAAATGATGCCTCACCCCCAATTTCAAACCTCTCACTCTTACCCTAATTATATGCAAGGGGTTTAATTCTTTCGTTGATTGGCACGTTTGGATTTACAAATTAATACCCATGTGTAAACACATGCATAAATTTAGAAATTTTCAAAAAAAAAATTAATGTTATAAAAAAAAATTAAAAATAAATTAAAAATAAAAATAAATTATTAAAATAAAAAAAAACATAAAAAAAAATAAACTATAACTTATAGTAATTTAAAAAAAAATAAAAAAATAAAAAATAAAAAATAAATGA
>QKWP01000079.1:113545-170427 GCA_003550325.1 Gigaspora rosea | reverse complement strand
AAAACGTTTTCTAAAAAAAAACAAACCATTTACTAAAAAAAAAAAAAACAGTTCAAAATCTTTTAAGCCCGTTTCATTTAAAGCTGGCAATAATCATAAATATATAGTATAAACTACAAGTTGTGTGAAAAAACTTAAAAAAAAACAAGCCATTTTGCTTAATTTTTATACAATTTTTGCATTTTTCCAATTTTTGCATTTTTCTAATTTTTGTATTTTTGTATTTATTACCTGCTGGATTACTATTATAGCCCAGATTTTTTATTAGCACATTTTAAATATAATATTTATAAAAATTACCCATTAGCATTTTTTTAAATATACCTATTTTGCCATTTAGCTATTTTCAAATATGAGTGAATCTATTTGTCGCCAGCGGTAACAGTTACTGGAGTGTATCGACCAATTAGATCAAAGGATTATATGTAACGTGAAAAATGCAAAAACTTTAATTTTTTTAAAAAAATCACTTCTAACTTAAAATTTTGTCTATAAAACTACTTTTTTTTATGCAAAAAAAAATTTCTTGCAAAATTTTACTATATACAGAGCTTTACCCGAACCCTAACTATGGCTTTAACCCTGACCCTAACAATAGTAAGTTTTGATGCTTTGTTTTTGTTTTGATTGAACATTACACAATCTAATTGGTCGATCATGCTCCGGTAACTGTCACCTCTGGCGACAAACATATTTTTTTTCAAATATAATTCTTTTCTCCAATACCTACTTTTCAAATAAATTCTTTTTTTAAAAAACGGGTCTCTATTAGCTATTTTTCAAATATGACCTCATATAGATTGTTCGGGGTCCTGATACCTATATGTGATCTGCCAAAATAGAATTTGTCTTACTAACTAATTAGGCTTATGTTTATATTAGTCAGGTCCCAAACTCGGTTCTACAGAATACATGGGTTTTTGGAAGAACTACAAGTAAAATTTCTAATAGAATATTCTAGGATTTTTTTTCTTTTCTTTTATTTTTCTATATATATATCAGATCATATTCTTTTTTTCTTTTTTCATCTCGTTCTTTCTTTATTTTGGTCTTTCACTTAGGTTGTGTAGTTTTCCCTCATTTCTCTTATCTTTTGTTTTTGCTCTTTTTCATCTCCTTTTATATATCTTGTTTTTGTTATTTCTATTATGCAGTTATTAGTTAGCGAGCTATTCTGCTAGGACCTAGGTGGTAGAAGTTTTTAAAAAAAGAGATGGTCATAACAAGCTGTAGAACTCTGGCCTAGTGATCTAGTACATGGGCTATTTAAAAACCTTAGTACAATGTGAGGCTAATTCTACTCTGGCAGGTCACGGACAGGTGCCTTGAGAAACTAGACAAACTACTTTTTACTTGTAAGGTTGTAATACCGGAATTAGTAATAGCATTTGATAATGTACCTATATTCATTAGTAAATAAAAAGTGGTATGATCCTAGGCTAATATTAAAAAAAAATTTATATATTTAAAGAGATAAAAATCTATAAGTATTATATTAGTTGGGCCCAAAAAAATATATATATTTAGAAATGTTTTTTATATGTATGCATTTAGGAATATTGTATTTAAGAAGGTCTAACTATATATTATTTATTGTTTATATCAATTTATTTATAAGCTTAATTCTAATATGTTAGGTGCTGGGTGTAGCAACATAGTATAGTTAGATTGTTGTTATCCCCCAAGTAGTTGTAACAAAAAGTACAGAGTTCAAATCCCACTAGAGATAATTTTGGAAAATTTACTTGCGTTATGGTAATCTAAACTCTGAGCTCAGATTTTCTTATCTGTTTTCTGGATTACACCAACTGCATTGGGAGCTCTGGTGCTGTATTACGCACAGAATTGGGGCACATAAAATCCTAGGGAGCACAGGCACTGTGTTATGCACAGAACCGTAGGACAAAAGGAAACTATACTTGGCAAGACCCGAGCAAAGAGGTAGCTGACCTTCGACGGTACCCGAACAGAAATCGGACGGGAACTGCCTGGTTCAGACTAACCAGAAATGGACTTATAACAAAAGGGTTTATAGCGGACCCTACCAACCAGACCACCGTAGTCGCTTCAGAGGAAAAGGACATGTAGGTGGAGTCAATAGAAATGTGACAAATTTATTAGATAGATTTGTCCCATTTCTATTGACTTCACCTCATGTGTTATAGAATCATGTACCAGGGGAGGAGTCCCTGGGTTCGCCAGGGCAAACCGACCATTCTAGGTCTTCAAATTGGAAGTAGAAAAGCAACTGGGGTAAGGAAAGTTCTAGAAAAAAGAAGCTAGAAGAAAAACAGTGTGGTACTGGGGTCATGTGAACTTTGTAAGAGCATGTATCATACTATAGATACTAGTAAGAAGATAGTAGCTTGAGATACGGGCCAGGTTGTGGTAGCATTTAAAAAATGGCTTGAGATACGAACTCGGCGGCGGTAGCACTACAGGTACTATTAGTGGTCAGATAAGATGCAAAAACCAGGTTGAGTATATGAGTAGGACATATAGCAGTGTTGTCACTTGGACATGTCCATACTATGTTTTTTGTCCAACGTCCAAGATTGTTCAAAATTGTCCAAGTCTATGTCCCATGTTTAACTAATTAATAAAGTAATTTAAAAAAATATATAATTATATATTTTTTTAGGTGCTGGACTCATTGGTGAAAAAATTAAAATAGATTATCTTAATAAAATTTTAAGTAATTTTAATTTGAAAAAATGTCCAAAATGTTCCAAAAGCGTCCAAGTGACAATACTGCATATAGAATATTCTGGTAGATTTAGGTTGTAGATAAATAGTCTAAGTTTCGGTACTTGGTAGTTGTAGTAACCCAATGCAATAGTCAAGGATGTTGTAATGATAACTATAGCTTAATAAAGACTGAGGCATAATCTCATCTTAAAAATCAAAAAAAAATATATATATATTAAGTGCCTAAATAGTATAAATATTAGTAATCTTTTAAAGAGTATACCAGAATACCTGAACTTTGTTAAAATTTTAAAAGAGCTATTAATATAAATATTTCTACTTTAATAATTTTTAATTATAATAATATAGTTTTTTTTTGCAATTTTACAATATCTTTATTATACTTTTTAGTGGAATATAAACAAATACTTTTTTTTTTATTAAATAATAGACTCTAAACTTATTAGCAGATAGTCTATAAACTTTATCTTTAAGCAACAAGTGTTATTCCTATAATGAGTAATAAGCTTTAAGCTTGTTAGCAGAAAGTTTATAAGCTTTATTTCTAAATGACAAGTATCATCTATAGTTCTTATACTATTATCTCTTTGTTTATATTAAAATTTATTAAAAAAGTTTTTGAATTCTGTTGGTATCTACTTTACTTTTTTTATTTTATACTTTTATAAATATGGTTCAGTGCAAAAGGTTCATATCTCAAAAATGTACTTAATTTTTGTACTTAATTAGCTTCATAAATTTTTGATTCAATATTTTTAATTTTTTTATATAAAATAAAGTAAGTTATATTTATCTTTTTATATAGCTTTTTATTATTATAATATAATTTTATTTTAACAATTTATTATATACAATTTTTTAAATTGAATAAAAAAAAAAAGTTTTTGGGGTGAGGTAAAATAGTATAGTTGGATTGTTGTCACTCTCCAAGTAGTTGTAACAAAAGGTACAGAGTTCAAATCCCACTAGAGATGACTTTGAAAAATTTACCTGCGTTATAGTAACCTAAACTCTGAGCTCAGATTTTTACATCTGTTTCCTGGATTACACCAACTCGCATTGGGAGCTCTGGTACTATGTCACGCACAGAATTGGGGCGCATAAAATCCTGGGAAGCGCAGGTGCTATGTTACATACAGAACCATAGAACAATAGGAAACCATACTTGGCAAGACCCGAGCAAAGAGGTAGCTAACTTCTGATGGTATTCGAACAAGAATCGAACGGGGACTGATCCGGTTCAGACTGACCAGAAGTGAACTTATGACAAAAGGGTTTATGATGGACTCTACTAACTGGACCACCATAGTTGCTTCAGAGGAAAAGGACATGTATTATAGAATCATGTACCAGGGGTAAGGAGTCCCTGGGTTCGTCAGGGCAGACCAACCTTTCCGGGTCTTCAGATTGGAAATAGGAAAGCAACCGGGGTAAGGAAAGTTCTGGGGGAAAGAAACTAGAAGAAGAAAAGGGTGGTACTAGGGTCATGTGAACTTTGTAAGAGCATGTGTCATACTACTGTAGATTCCCCAAAATAAGCAACCCCCTAAAATAAGCAACCCCCCTGGTTTTTTTTAAAAAACTCAAAAAACGCATTAGCAGTTGCTACATATAAAACTTTTTTTTACTAAGTAAACTTCAAAAGGTCGAATAAGTAAAGTTGTTCAGCGCATAAAAATACACCTACAGTAAAAATTTGGTGTCATTTGGACAATTTTTTATTAGTACGCTTTCAATTTTTTCAAAAAATTTAATATTTCGAAAATAAGCAACCCCTCATTTTTTTGTGTAATTTTTTGGCCAAAAAAGGTTGCTTATTTTCAGGAATATATGGTATAGATACTAGTAAGAAGGCGGCAGCTTAAGATATGGGCCAGGTTGCGGCAGTATTTAAAAAATGGCTTGAGATACGAACCCGGTGGCAGTAGCACTACAGGTACTATTAGTAGTCAAGTAAGATGCAAAAACCAGGTTGAATATATGAGTGGAATATATAGGATATTCTGGTAGGTTTAGATCATAGCTAAATAGTCTAAGTTTCGGTACTTGGTAGTTGTAGTGATCCAATGCAATAGTTGAGCATGTTGTAATAATAACTATAGCTTAATAAAGACCGAGACATAATCTCACCTTAAAAATTAAAAAAAAAAAAGTTTTTTTTTAAAAAAAAATCTATTTTAAACATTTTCGCAAAAAGTATAAGGTTTTATAAATTTGTATTACACAAGTGCATTAGTGTGTATATAATGAACATATGGTTAAAATTGGGCAAAATTAGATCACTAGTTGTTTAAGAAATTAGTCAATAAAGTCAAGCAATTCTATTTTTTTACTATATAAAACATATAAAAATTACTATTAAATTTATATAGTAAATTTTACAATTAATATAAAAATTTTTTAAGAAAAGTTAGTATAAATAAAATTTTTTATGTTAACAAGAAAGTTACTAAAATAATTATATTTTAATTAATCTGCATACTAACTACTTTTAATAATATAAAAATATTAAAAATTATTTTGTAAAAAAAAAAGTTTACTAATAACTATCTAAGGTACGAACCTTTTTGTACCGGATCATAAGTGGACCATATAATAATATAATTTTTATACAAAAATTTTAAATAAATTCTTTTTGATAATCACTTGAATCAAATTTTTCTACTAAAAGAAACCAAAATTTTCTTGTTAAAGAATTATTTGTACTTAAAGTATAGTAGAATAACATAGGTCAACTTTTATTTTGGGAACTTTTTTGTATATAGTTATCTTTTTCTAATCTGAATCTTTCTAATTTTAACACTATTAAGAGTAAAGGGTATGTAAATCATTTCTATTAATAAACAGGTAACAAAAAATATTTTTACTGTGAATTTAAAAGTTGCTACATATAAAAGTTAACTTTTTACTATATTAGATATAAATTAATATTTATTTACTTAGTGATTGAACCCAGATGGGTGGCCACTCAAATCACTATTCACCCATAGGTCACCTGTGTTGTATTGTGGGAACTCACCCAATAGGTTATCCATCGGGTAGAGATTGTCTACCTAGTGTCATATCGAATTTTATACCATAGTAAAGGGGGTATCCATAAATAACATTATACAAGAGGGGGAGGGGAGGACCCCGGACATCTCTAATATAGGTCATAAATGATCTGCATGAATTTGGAGGGTTTTGCTACCCCTAAAATCAAATAAATTTGCTGAAAATTCAATTATTACATATAAATTTTTAGTAATTTGCTAAAAACTAAATTATCACATCTATTTTTATAAATCAAAATAATATATATATTTTGAGTGCTGAACAAATTTTCTTAGAGCATAAAGTTAGAATCAATTAGTAAAATTTGGAGAATCATAGAATTTTTTAGTATTTTTATTAATAAAATTATATAAAATATTATAATTCTCCAAATTTTACTAATTGATTCTAATATTGTGCCCTAATAAAACTTGTTCAGCACATAAAAATACATTATTCCGGCATATTTAATTTTATATTTTTTAAAAATTAAGAGAAGATGCTTAATTTTGGATTTTTGATCAAAAAATCCAAAATCAAGCATCTTCTCTTGAATTTTCAAGAAATATAAAAGTAAATATGCCAAAATAATGTATTTTTATGTGCTGAACAAGTTTTCTTAGGGCACAATGTTAGAATCAATTAGTAAAATTTGGAGAATTATAGAATTTTTGGTATTTTTATTAATAAAATTATATAAAATATTATAATTCTCCAAATTTTACTAATTGATTCTAACATTGTGCCATAAGAAAACTTGTTTAGCACATAAAAATACATTATTCCGGCATATTTACTTTTATATTTTTTAAAAATTTAGAGAAGATGCTAATTTTGGGATTTTTGATCAAAAAATCCAAAATTAAGCATCTTCTCTTAAATTTTCAAGAAATATAAAAGTAAATATGCCGGAATGATGTATTTTATGTGCTGAACAAGTTTTCTTAGGGCACAATGTTAGAATCAATTAGTAAAATTTGGAGAATCATAGAATTTTTTAGTATTTTTATTAATAAAATTATATAAAATATTATAATTCTCCAAATTTTACTAATTGATTCTAACATTGTGCCATAAGAAAACTTGTTTAGCACATAAAAATACATTATTCCGGCATATTTACTTTTATATTTCTTAAAAATTTAAGAGAAGATACTTAATTTTGGATTTTTTTGATCAAAAAATCCAAAATTAAGCATCTTATCTTAAATTTTCAAAAAATAAATTAAATATGCCGGAATAATGTATTTTTATGTGCTGAACAAGTTTTCTTAGGGCACAATGTTAGAATCAATTAGTAAAATTTGGAGAATTATAATATTTTATATAATTTTATTAATAAAAATACCAAAAAATTCCATGATTCTCCAAATTTTACTAATTGATTCTAACATTGTGCCCTAAGAAAACTTGTTCAGCACATAAAAATACATTATTCTGGCATATTTACTTTTATATTTTTTGAAAATTTAAGAGAAGATGCTTAATTTTGGATTTTTTGATCAAAAAATCCAAAATTAAGCATCTTCTCTTAAATTTTCAAGAAATATAAAATTAAATATGCCAGAATAATGTATTTTTATGTGCTGAACAAGTTTTTTTTTTATGTCAAAGTTTTCGCTCTGGGTAAGAGTTTATTTAATCAAGCCTGTGTATCAAGGGTGCCTCTTTGGGCAGCCCCACAATTGTTATATTGAATGAGGGTACAACTAGCTACACGTACAACTTTTGGTTGTCTAATTGAAGTAGTCCACCCGAAGGTTCTACACTAGTTGCCATATCTACAACCCGACTAGGGGATTGTTTATTTAAACCCTCTGGTCCAAGCTTCGCATATCAATCCTACTTGTAATCACCGGTATAGCCCTCCGATACATTAGTCAGTCAAAAACAGTCCCAGATGCTAACTACATCGCCTTAGGACTAATTTATCCTCGCGGTACACTTGGTAAAGCAGTCCCTGTCCCACACTGGTATTACCTACACTTCGGTAACTTACGCACTCACCGAGGCAAGCAACTTGCAGCCAGGGGATATCTAATCACTACTATTACCTACTTCTGCCCTTGTAAGGTTCGCTCCAACCCCAGTACCAACCATCACTTTCCTATCAGTCGTTTACCGATACATCCCAGACTTCCAATCCAGTTGGTCCGGAAGGGTTGATCAACTCAGCATTAGGTGCTATTATGGTTTTTCTCTCCCTGGTACCTACTTCTATAATATAGGTCCTTTTCCTCCGGTACCTGATCTAGCGGCCAGGTTGGTAGACCTTGTTCCTAAGGTCGACGTCTGGTTCTTTAGCTCCATTCCAATATTTCAGTTTTGGTAGCACCGTCAAAGATCTTTGCTACTTCCTTACTCGGGTCTTGCCAAATAGGTTTCTGTTTTCCTTGATTCCTTGAATTTATTTGTGTCACAAGGCACAACTTTGCCCGAAAGCTCCCATTCAAGATGGTAATCAAGAACTACAGGTGATGTACCCAACCGATCGACAAGAAACAATTACCAGAACACAGGTCTTATTTTTCAAAAGCGTCGCTAGTGGGATTTGAACCCTAGACCTGCCACTTGGGATAACAACTTACCAACTTTTCTAAGTCGCCATACCCTGTATAACAAATTTCTATTTCCTAATTATTTTTATATTTTATTAGTAAAATTTTTGATTTTTAAAAATTAAATTTTTTGTTTACAAAAATCATGTGATTTAATTGGTTAGAATCAGAAGGTGCAATATGTCGCGAGGCAACAAATTTATATTCTCTATTCATAAAACTTATTTTATTAGCATTATTTTAAATATAATCTATTTAATTATTATAGGCCGGTACAAAAAGATTTGCGCCTCAAATAGCTTTGATTAAAATATTTTTTGTACAAATTAATTTTTAATTAATATACTTATTAGATTAGGGCGCTAACAGATATTACATAATATTTTTAGAGAGGGGTAGCTGGGATAATATACTATATATATACTTCATATATAATATGGGGGGAAGGAGAGTAACTCCCTTAATAAAAAATATTACATAATATCTGTCAGTACCCTTACCAGATTGATAAAAATAATATTATTTTGATTATTTTATTGATAAAATAAAAAAAATTTATTAATAGTAACTTTTTTAAAAAATATTTACTATATAATTTACTATAGTAATTTATATAAGGTAAAAGGGTGTAATTTGGTGAAGTTAATACTGTATAACTAATATAAAAACTTTTTTATTTTAATATTAAAAAAGTTTTTATTTTTTGTATTAAACTTTATATATGATTTTAGAATTATTTTATAAAAAAGTTAGGCATATAATATCTTGTCTTAACATAACATTAAATGGATTATAAATTGTATCAAAAAGCTTAATTTTAGAGAGGTAGGGGTAATTTGGCGAATTTATAGTATCTTGTGTGATCCATTGGTAAGAATTGAATAATTTTTATACCATTCAATTCATCTCGATAAGATGAATCAAATAATATAAAATTTATCTGATTCTGATCACTGGATCACAAAATATTATTGATTATATATTGCATGAAAATGATCCTTGGGGTATTTTGACGAAGTGTAAACATGACAAAGAATCGAAAATATCTTGTGACCCAGTAACCAAAACCAAATAAGTTTGGTACCATTCGATTCATCTCATCGAGACGAATCGAAAGGTATAAAAATTATTCTAATCATTAGATAAGGAGATATTAAAATTCACCAAATTACCCGTATTCACCAAATTACTCTCTTTTACCTTATATGTGTATATAGTAAAAAAAATCAAATTATCTCACTTTAAAGCTTAATTATTTCACACCAGTAATTCAACTTTGCTCAAATTTTAACCATATCTTTATCATAAAGTAGATATATCTAATTTGGTGCAGTGCCTAATTCGGCGCACTAATGATATCTTACGAACTGTTGATCAGAATCACATGATTTTGGTACTATTCGATTCATCTCATCGAGACGAATCGAATGGTACCAAAATCATATGATTCTGGCTGATAGTTCACAAGATATTATCATTTAACCAAATAATCTATTTATATATGATCTTTGAAAATTAGTATAAAATTGTAAATAGAACAGCCCATTTTTGACGATTTTACCACCAAAATGACCGCCTTGAAAAGACAATTCCAATGAGCTCAAAATCGTTAAAATCCAATCACAGGATCACAAGATTGTTAAGATTTTTGTATTACTTTGAATAAAAATTAATTAGTTTAACTAATCTAATTTTCATCAAAAAAATAAGAAAATCTTTAATGATCTTTTGATCCTGTAATTAGATTTTAACGATTTTGGGCTTGTTAGAATCATCTCTTCAAGGTGGTTAATTTGGTAGTAAAATCATCAAAACGGACCAGTTTGTCAAAAGTTATTGACGATTTTATGTTAATTTCAAATTTTGCTTTACACAGATTATTTTGATTAAATGATAATATCTTGTGAACTACCATAGGTTTCCGAAAATAAGCTACCTCCAAAAGAAGCTACCCCCAGATTTTTAGAAAAATTTTTAAAGAAATCGTTAACAGTTGCTACATATAAAACTTTTTTTTCTACTAAATAAACTTCAAAAGATTGATTAAGTAAAGTTGTTCAGTGTAACGAAATACACTTATGGTGAAAATTTTATGGCATTTGGACAACTTTTTATTAGACGTTTTTCAATTTTTCGAAAAATTTAACAATCTGAAAAAAGCTACCCTATGATTTTTTGTGTAACTTTTTGGCCAAAAAGGGTAGCTTATTTTTGGACAAATGCAGTATCGATCATAATCGCATAATTTTAGTACTATCTAACTCGTCTCATTGTGACGAATCGAATGGTACAAAAATCATATAATTTGGATCAATGGTTCACAAGATATCATTAGTGATCTTTAGTGCGCCAAATTAGGCACTGCACCAAAATTGGACTATGTTTTTAAGATAATCGTTAAAATGTGATATCTTATAATTAAGTGATCAGATTCAGATGATTTTGGTGTTATCCGATTCGTCTCGATGAGACGAATCAAATGGTACCAAAATCATCTGATTCTGATCGATATGTTACGTGGCATTCATCGTAGAACTTAGATGCGCCGAATTAGACATATTTACCTTATCCCTTAGATTGTAGTAAAACGCAGTCAAATTTGCCTGCGTTTTTGCACTTTTTTAGCTCTGATTTACTTTTTTAAAATTCTAAAATAATTAAATAAAACTTTGTACAATTATATTTGAAAATAAGGATTACTTTTTTGCAAAATTAGTTTTTATATTATAAGAAAATAAATTATAGTTACATATAAGCTAAAAATAGATAATTTTAAGAAAAAATTTTTTTAAAAAATTTTATTACAATTTTTCTGCGATCTTATTTAGTTTTAGTTTTAGAACTATAGTTCTTAAGACAATATTGTAGTTTATATAAAGGATGACAACTTTCATTATTGCAACTTTAATGATTTACTTGTAAAAATTAAGACTTGTATTAGAAGTAAAGATTTTTTTTATAAACGGAAACATATAAAATTTGAAAAAATCTAAAGAAAAATTTTAATAGTAAAAATGCCAATACAAGAACTTTAAACATTTATTATATTAAAGTTTTCTAATAATTTTAAAAAAAATTTATAACAAAGTTACTAAAACAAAACTTAAAGAATATTTTTTACTTAGAAAAGATATGGCTAAAATCAATATTTAAAATTTTATTAAAAATTTTAAAATACGCAGGCAAATTTGCCTGTGTTACAATCTAAGGGATACATTAATGCACTTGCATAATACAAGCTCATACAATTGCATATTGGTTGTGAAATTATTTAAAATATATTTTTTTTTTAAAAAAAATTTTTTCTTTTTTTTCAAATACAGTAAATTGTAGATACTTAATTATTAAAATAAAACAATATTAAACCAATAAAAATAATATAATAAGTTAGATTAAAACCTATTTTATTTGATACTAAAAAATTTTTAATAATTAATCAAAAATTTAAAACTTTTTTCTTAGTGTCAAAATTATGAAATTTTTTGAGAAACAAATCTTTTTGTACTGGCCCATAACTGTTTTTAAATATAATCTTTTATTCAATATCTATTTTTTAAAAGGATCAATATTAGTAGTTTTCCAATATAACCTTATATAGATTGTTTGGTCTGTACAAGCTATAAAAGTGTACTTATTGTAGATTAGTTTTTTTTTGATTTTTTCTTCTTTTTTCTATTTTTGTTTTTTTGTTTATTTTGGTATTTGTATAGGTTTTGTAATACTTTTCTATTTATTATTTTTTCTTTATTTCTTGTTATTTAGTTTTTTTTTAATTAGCTAGAATTTGAATCCTTTTACTTAAGAAACTAGAAGAAAAAGGTTTGGAAAAAAGTAGATAATCATAATAAGTTAGAATTTAAATACTAATTAGTGATATACTAATTACTTTGTGCAAAATAATTAGTATGAAGATAAAGTTTACTATAGCAGATTTGTAATTTGAATATTAGTCACAAAAAGCTGAATTAGTTAGTATTTAGAAATTAGAAAGGCTATCTCTTAAATTGTATTGTATACAAATTTGTTTGCAAACTTTTTATAAATTTAAATTTTTTGAATAAAATCTTAAAAATTGATTTTAGCTATATATTTTCTAAATAAAATATTTAATTTTAGATCTGTTTTATAAACTTTGTTAAAAAAAAATTTTTAAATATATATATATTTTTTTTTTTACTCTTTGACACGTTTTGCTGATATTTTATTAAAACCAGTATTGAGTACTATTTATAGCCTGTTAATACATGATACTTAAAACTAAAATTTGATATCATACAGTTACTTTGAGAGCACCTACATGCGACCGGTCGCACTACCTTATAAATAAAGCAGATATAAACTTTGTCAGCCCACGTCAAAAAGCGACAGAGGATTTCTTTTCAAATCCCTCTCATCTAGCATCAATAGTGGGGATAAACTTAACCATTCAAGAAAAACAAATAAAATGAGAAACAAAAGGTGATAAAAAAAAGGGGAAGCAACTACAGGACCTAGACAAAAAACCAAACTAACAAAAATAATAAAAATGAAAGATGAGAGAAACGAAGAAAAACTCTATGCTCATGACATAAACTAACAAAAGAAATATAAAAAGCTATACAGGGCAAAAGAAAAAGTCAATAAAAATTATATAATACTGCATGAAACCATATCTGTCAAAGTATTATATATACATTAAAGAAAAGAAAAGAAAAAAAAAGAAAAAACTATGCCTAAAAGAAACTTCTAGAAAAAAGAAATTTTTTTCAATATTTTTCTCTAGATTATTCTTACATGTCATTCATTGTTTATTTCACAGGCACATTTCCAAATTGGAAGGAGTAAACATTGTCGATCTTTTGGAGAAGGTAAGCTAGATTTCCACATTTTGGCGAAAATTTCGAAAAAAACAAGAAGAAATATCGAGGATACCAAAACTTGTAAAGAGTGTAAGTTTTACGTTTTGTAGAATAGTATTGATAACCAAAAGTATATTTCTGTCTAAACTTCTACATCTTTTGACAAAAAACTCTAGGGTTTTAGTTCTACTACATTTTCCATAGCAACAAAGTCTTCTACTTGGAGAACCAAACCTACAAGGAGAAATTTTTCAGCTCTATTTCAGTCATTTCACATGCAATTTGAAGTCCTGTATCCAAGCTGCTTCTAGATAAAGTTTTTGTTATGTATAAAAATGCTTATTACAAAATTTTCATAGATCGGCGTTTATGAAAAGTTTTGGTCTAGAGAATCGTTAGAAAGAGTTTGTTTTAAATATATTAAAAAACTTTGGTGTAATAGTTTAAAATATATATCTACTGTATAAAAATTTTTTAAAATTTTTTTAAATTTTATATATTCTATGTCTATAAAAAAATATTTACTTCTAATACAAGTTTTAATTTTTACAAGTAAATTACTAAAAGTACAATAAATAAAGTTGTAATTTTTTATATAAACTAGGACTTTGAACATCTAGTACAGAGATTATATATTACATGTTTTAGCAAAAACCTCTAAAATTTAAGAAGCAAAAAATGTTTTTGCCAATTATCTTGGCAACTAGTGATCCAATTTAAATGATTTTTTTAAAAAATGAAGCTTTCAAAGAGATGTATTTAACAAAAAAAAGTTCATTCAATTCTAATATTGGATTAGAAGTTATTTAAGAAAATGTAGTTTTGTTATTTTTAGTAAATTAGATCAAAATTGGCCAAAATTCAGTTATAATACTGTTATAATCTATATAAGAGATGTCCAGGGTCCTTATAAACTACAATATTGTTAGAAACTATATTTTTAAAAACAATATTTAAAGGGTTTACCAAAATATTGTAAATTATTTTTTTAGTTAAAATTTTTTTTTAATATTTAATATTTTTAGCTTATAAGCAATATAAACTTTTTGTTTTATAATATAAATACAAATAATATAAGAATTTATTCTTATTTTCAAATATTATTGTACCAAATTTTATTTAAATATTTTAAATCTTTAAAAAAATAAATCAGGGATATTTTTATAGTAATTATATAGGCAAATTTGCCTGCAAACTTCTACAAATTAAGGGATAGCTATAATTTATAAATTCATAAAGATAAATATATTATTCTAATAAAGTACTGGCATGATTGCTAAATTAAAAAAATTTTTATAAACAAGGCTTATTACTATTTTTTTAAATAAAAGTATATATTATTCTTATTTTAAACTATTTTTCTTGCTATAAGATAAAAATATATATTTTATTTTTAGAATTTAACTAATTTTAATGCCTGGTTAAAGTTATAAATTTTAACCACCCTTTATTTTTATAGAAGATTTTTATATAAAAAATTATTCTTCAAAGATTAGGATTAGGGCATAGGCATATTAAGTTAGAGGATGGATTAATTAATTATATGCAAAATTAGATGCCAAAAACTTTTATTTAATAGTCCAAAGCTAGTTTTTGTAATAAAATTTTGCAATATTGATAATTTTTTGATTTTTTTTCTAAATTTTCTTAAATTTTTTTTTATTTTGTTATACAAGATCCTGCGACCTGATTGGTAAATCATAGGGTGGTTATATCACCAGGGGAGGAGGTTGTCTAAAGCCAGGTGCATTCACGTGATATAAAGCTGATCAAATTGTAAAATTTGATCTTTACGGATTAGCCCGACGAGACAAAAACAAAGAAAAAAAGTGAAAAACGCCGAAAATACAAAAAATGAGTGTCTAAACCTGTATAGGAGCATTAATAAAAAATGTTGGGAAGACAATTTTACTTATAATTAAGCCCTAATCCTAATCTCTAACTAATCCTTACCCTAATTTTAATTAAATAATCAAAAACATATAAACATATCTGGCTTTAGCCATCCCCAGGGGAGCAAGTTAGCAACACTCTTATTTTTATATTTTATATATTTATAATATATTATTGCACCAGGTAAGGGGCGTGCCATTTATTACATAATATTTTTTACTTAGTAGCCACCTCTATCTATGTATGGTGTAATCATTTTATTTAATACTGATTGATTAATATAATATATAGACGTGATCACTACCTCTGACCATGTATCCATGGTAAAAATTACGTAATAAATGGCATGCCCCTAACCTTGTTATTTTGCTAAATTTGATACAAAAAAACCTTAATATTGTAATGATTATTATACTACTATTATTTAAAATAGACTTTATTAATAATATACTTATAACTATATTTGTAATTTATAAAATATCTTTATTTTAATAATCTAAAAACTTGTTGATTTTTAAACCATGTATTTAAAAAATTACAATATAAAAAATAACTAAATGCTATATAGCATTCTAACCAATTTAATTTTAATTATTATAATCAAAGATTGAGTTTAACTATTCTAGTAAATTTAAGTTATAATTTTTAAACTTGTGATTAAATAATATTTATATATAATTTTATATATTAAATTATAATTTAATATTATATAAAAAATTTATATAAATACTTCCTTTTTTTTGCAAAAAAATATTTATATTTTATATACTTAGTTAAGAATTATTAATTTAGAATTATAGCTATTGCTTGTTTTTTTTTAGTTATAATTTATTGTAGTTATTGTATACTATATTTAGAATTGAATTATTATCATTTTTTTATTTTAAATTTATAATAAATATTATTGTTTCTTTTTATGTTTATATTTTCGTTAAATGTTATTTAGTTTTATTTTTGGTTTTATTTTTATTTTTTTTTATCTGCAAATATATTTTTTAATTCTTTTTTATATATTAAATCGAATAGGATAGGATACCAAGGTCCTGTATATTGCAATATAATACATAAAAACAGATAAAAATTAGCGTAGCATTTAAAATCCAAATAACACTAATAATAAAAGTTAGCTGTACTTGGTAGGGTTTGATGTAAGAATAAATTAGTTCTAAGTTAATGTAACATTAGGTGTAATATAGTATATTCATATAATATAATCAATTATATGAAATTAATAAAACGTCGTGACAAAATGTCTACCTTCAAAATAAATAAATAAATAAATAAAATACGGTAGAATAAAATAAAATAAAAATAAATAAAAAAATATAACTTTATTAATTTATATTATCTAATATATAAGAAAACAAAAAGCTTACCTTTAATATTTAAAAAAAGAAACAAAGAGCTTAATATAATATATATTATATTTAGTTTTTAATATTATAAGATTTTTTAACTACTTGATCCCTCGATTACTATATCAAGATCACGGGGGGATTAATGAATGATCCGTATGTGAATAAGCGGAAGCTTCGTTTTCGCTAATCTCCAACGGATCAGGATATTTGCGTATATGCTACAAGTATAATATATATATATTGTAACAAGTTGTAAATAATAAAGTTTCTATTAAAACATTTACAAAAAAAAAAAAGTTTTTTTTTATTAATTTTTAAACTTTTTAAAATTAGAATTATAATATTAAAAAAGGAGAGCCAAAATAAGCTTTTTTTTTAAAAATATATATTTTATATATTATCTCGCAAAATTTATAATTAGTATGAGTATCGTCGGTATAAATTTTAATAAGTATAGGTTTTTTATACAGTATTTGGCACTAAAAAAAAAAAAACACTTGAGTAATATATAAAATATTCTTGACAACAAAGCATTTCATCTTAACCGAAAGATAAAGGGGGGTTTTTTTTTAATTCAAAAGTTATGCAAGAATAAATGAAATAAATGTATATGTATAATAAATATTTTTCTTTAATGTAAACTTGTAATTTTTTTATAAAAAAAAATATCAACTGCTTAAATGTTTTAGTAATGTTGAGTAAAAGATACAAAGATACGTAATTGTAAATATTATTATCTACACGTTGCACATCAAAAATAAATCGATATTCAACGAAGACCTTTACACTGGTCAAAAAAATCTCTCAGTTCACATGAGCGTCATTGGTCGACAAAAGTTTTAAGTTCTTCTAATTTAAGAACACAGATATTACAAGTCAAAATCTAGATAAATTTTTAAAAGTTTTTTTTTTTTTTAAGGAGTGTCATAAATTTAGATAAATTAAACACTAGCCATTCTCAGCATGACGGAAACTTCCGACGTTAAGACTCCAATGATTATCGATATTATCGATATGGGGGATAATTCGATATCGTATCAGATTGTAGTTATAAAGCGAAGAAGTTCGATTAAAAATTTCATGGAACATATCTTGTTAAATTTTAAGTCAGGACCGGGTAACGAGCAGGTATTGATTATTGAACACGCCAGCCACCGTTTCTTCACTAATTCAAAATAATAAAGCAATGTAAAATTTAATAAACTTCATTTATTATCATTATTTATTATAAATCACACAAATTAAAAAAAACCATGTTCTAATTCCCTTCTGAAGGAATATTGTAAAAAATAATAATTAGTAACAATTAAGACAATTAAGATGAATTTATGTTTAGATCGTCAAATTATTGCATATGAATTCGCCATACGGATATATGATTGACCTTTCTCTCTCGGAGTACTATGCTGCACTAACCTCAAAAGGAAGTTCGATAATTATTGTTTTATTTTTACTTTCTTTTTTTTTGATTCTCATAGCTTGGACAAGTACGACGAATTAACTGCAATCGAAGATTTTTTAATCCACGGAAACACGGAAAGTCAACATATCTTTTGTAACAGTCACAACATTCAACGACAAAATCACATGGAATATTTGGACGGTTTCTTATAATGTAATATAAATGCTATTGTAAAATACATTAGCATTCACCAATATTTACAAACAATAAAGTAAAGTGGATATTAGCATATATACAAAGCAAACTAAAAACGATGAGAAAAAAGTTGAACACATGGTGGATTTGTTTACCTCCCATGCTTTTTTTTTTTACTTGACCCCCTTTCTTCTTGAAAAATTTGAAGACAGGTCTGTTGTGTATGTTTATTATATAATTGTACAAAACCGTTTATTATTATATTATCAATTAATATAAAAAAAATTTTTTTTTTTGTATAAAAAAAAAAATTTTTTTTTTTTTTTTGTATAAATTATAATAAATTTATGTTCATTATAATTAATTATAATTAGATTTAGGGTCCTCTAATTCATTAAACAACTTATTGTTACGTACATGAATTTAATAGTTAAGTTTGCTATACGTCTTATATATGTCTGCATGAGGATCGCCCTTCGGGTAATTTGTTACACCCCAGATGTTGATTGTTAAAAAAAAAAAAAAAAATCTAAAAATCAGATAAATTGGCATCGTTTATCACTTATTCCTCCTTCCTTCACTCTTTTCTTTTCTGGCAAGAAAGAACGATCAAAAACCCTTTTACTTCAGAAAACATTCCAAATTTGATCATCTACTTTTAATCCTGTGAATAATAAAAAAAATTACTCAATATACAATTTTATAATATATATATTTTTATATTTTATTACTATTCTATTACAAGTATTCTACTTATAGAATAGATTTTACTATTCTATTTAATTTGTCCGTTACAATTTTCCCATTATCATTTTTTTTTTTCCTTTTTTTTTTTTTTTTTTTTTAATTATAATCTTAATTTTTTATTTATATAGAATGAATTTAATAAAAATTATTATTATTTCAGCACTTAAAAAAAAAAAAAAAAAAAACTGTAATTTCTAATAAAACAACCCTCGTTGCAGTACAAAAAAAAAATCTTTGCTTTCACGCCAAAGTATTTCGAGAACATGCAGTTTTCTTCAAGTTTCGTTTTTCCACCTGAAGCAGTTGCTCAAGCCCCCGTGGCTCTAAACTCAGGTAAAATATTATTTATTTATTTTTTTGGTAAGAGAACGCGTTCAACTATACTTTAGTGTGGTTTACGCGGTTGATATTTATAATAACTAAAGAAAAAGGAATTTCGAATAATAAAAAACGTGTCAAAACGAATTTTTATTAAGTTTACTCGCGTATTTTTTAAGTTCAAATAATTACTACGACAACATTTGTTTTAAAAGTTAAAGCTAATAAATTTTTAATTTATTTTTGTTCACTTGGAAATTTATTTTTTTAGACTTTACATTTACATGTCAACCAGGAGGTGCTCCCTTAAATAGTTTATCACCTCTTCCTTTAGGATTGCCACCAAACGTCCCTTTAAATATGTTTTCTCTTGACAACACACAAGCAACGCAAGCAACACAAGTTTCTCAATTACTTTCACCTGCACCTTCGTCACCACTTTCTATACTTGAATATCGCGACTCTCCCACAGCGGATGAATTGGACATTCCTGAATTTTTTCAATATAGCAAAGAAAAATATGAAAGTCAAAAAATGGGATGTGGTCGACGGAGGAAATCATCACGTGATGAACATTTTGATAATTCCTCTTTAGATGGTGATGATATTGATGATACAAGTAGGTGTGTATAATACGCGAGAATAATCTTATAATTTATCTTTATTTTTTTGATTTTTTGATTTTTGATGAAAAAAAAAAAATCTTAAATTTGATTCTATTATTATTATTGATGATTTACAGTACAATGTCACATGCTGAGTTTAGACGTCAAATACACATTCAATCAGAACAAAAACGACGTGCAGAAATCAAAGATGGTTTTGAGGAACTCCGTAGACAACTCCCGACCACTTATACGGGTCGAAAGATGAGTAAAGCTGTCTTGTTACAGAAAGGTGAACACAATTACTATATTTATGTTTTGGTGCTACCTAACAATGATGCATGTAATTCACAGAATTTTGTTTAACAATAATTGTTTATTTTTATGTAAAGCTGTCTCACATCTAAAGAATCAGTCAAGGAAAGAATCTTTTCTCCTCGATGAAATTAATCGCCTGAGTCAAACTTGTGTTTATTTGAATGCAGAATTAGAAAAGGAGAAAAGGTAAAATATGATATGCATTTATTTTTATATTTCACTACTTTCATGTTTATCTAGAATGTGTTATTAATTTTATCTTAAATTATTATTTAATTCCCAAAAGAATGAGTGCTCTTTATAGACAAAAGCAGACTCTTGATAAAATATATGCTATTGGATTATGAACAATTACAAGGACATTTGTTACTTTCAGAACTAGTCATCCTTCTTTGTTCTCGTTTACTTTTCTTTTTTTATCCAGCTCAACCAACCGAAGAATAAAGCTTACCGTTAATTTATCAATATTCTTTCTTTTTTTTCTTTTACATGTTTCTTAGATTCCTTAGATTCAGTTTTTTTTTTTTTTTTTATATGTCAGAAGCATTCTGCAACTCAACATAATTGTATATTTTGTTCATTCCTACGACTATTTCGACTATTTTGCTAAGAAATGGTTATTATGCCAGCATTCATATTTACATATTTCATCTGCAACGCAAGCTTTAGAAAATGTCTTTTTTATATATATACATGGGTATATATATATTAACCATAAACCAGTTCCTTTTTTTTTTTTTATATATAAATTTTCACATTCTTTTGTTGGTGATTTTTTTTAATTCTTTGATTGAATGACCTCTAAATTCATGCAGTATTTTTCTGTTAGCTATTCTTTCTTTTTAGTCTCATTTGGAAATTTCTTTTGGTTGTTTTTTTTTTTTTTTTGTGTGGCGCCGCTAGGGCTGGCGGGAAAAGCTGGACAATTCGAAAAAAATAAATAAAAAAAAAAAGGAAAATGATTTTTTCAAGGGTTTGCATGTGTCAAAAAAAAAAAAAGAATTGCAATATTTCCTTTTATTTTTTAATTTATGATCAATTTCTGTCTCTTCATAAATTTATTAAATTATATTAGATATGAAATTATGAAATTGGAATTCCTTCTCAATTATAATACCAATTATAATACCGATTATAACAGATAATAAATGTAATAATAATAATTTATAGTTAAATTAAAACAAATGAATTATCTTTATTTAGACAAGTATTTTTTGAAAACGCGTAATTTTTGATAATTTTGATTAATCCCTTGCATTGTCCCATCAATATTCCGATTTTACTTATAAAGTCATATTAAAAAAATATATAGATAGTAATAAACTGTATGTAAAGGTTAAATTATTAAACATACTTATTTAAAACTTCAAGTTTTTGTTTCAATTTCGTCACAACTACAAACTGCGCCATCTACGCGTGTTTTACCAATATAATTAATTTGCAGTTTATTTTTCCGTTTATAATTTTATAGTCTCGTGACATTAATTACAACAAATAATGAAAATAATTAATAATGAAGATTTATTTATATTAAACATAATTATCATCAATTACTGAATTAACAGAGGTTCCTTTAAAATAATTACTGCTGAAATTCAGTAAACATAGTAAATTATAGTAAATGCGTTGTATATGATAATAATTTATGCTATAACAGATAAGTATTATTAAATAATTAATTATTTATTGATATATAAACAAGTTGCGTAAGTCAATGTATGTATTGAATGTATTGAATGTATTGAATGTATTGCTATTATATTGTTAAACAACCATTGTGCATGTCTTACATGAGATTGGATGATTAAGTAATGGAATTAAATCCGACCTAAGCTGTGAGGTGCAACGCATAAACTCTAATTGTAAGAAGATTATATATATATATTTATTGTAATTCAAACTATCTCAAATAGTAACGATACACGACTTTTTTTTTTTTTTTTCCTTCTTCTTCTTCTTCTTTCTTTCTTTATTATCAAAATTGAGTTTATATGCATATATTATCTGATAATTTTAATAAATAAAAGATGAATGAATGCGCTTTTTAAATGTGGCTTGATCATGTGACAATACTAATACTTTTGTAGTACACGGTAATTTTTTTTTGAAATCGCGTTATGTATTTTCTTTTAACTTTGCATTTTGACTAACCTAAAAAGAAAAAAAGATATAGAATTATGTACAGTACATACAGCGACAGATCTTTGAAAAAAAAAAAGATTTTTTCAGGGAAGATAAATCTGAAAAAAGAATCTAATTTAAGATGTGCGTTAAATAAGACCATATCCAGGTTACCCGACTTAACATAATGACGCGTATATATTATATGAAATGTACAGATTTATTCGTTTATTGTTATAGACTGATTAAGATTAGTGTCAGTAACACTACTATGAAGTTTGATCGAAAATCTCTGTGTCAATTTTTTACATAGAATTCTTTTTAAAGAATTAGAATTTGATTGATTAATGTAAAATATTATGAAATCAGAAGGATAAAAAAAAATACATCCAAAGATTAAAATTATTTGTCCTTTTTTATGAGTAGTTTAATGCGATAATAAACTTAAGAATCAAAAACAAAAAAAAAATTCCCATATTTCCGGAATAACCTATTTTGATTGGTGAATAGAGAATTAAAATCTTATGAAAAAAGAATTAGGTTAAGGGTTCTTGCTCGAAAAAGTGACCCCTTAATATATCTTAATTAATTTTATAATATTTCATCTCATGAATATTATCTCTTTGAGATTTTCGTGTACAATTAGTTTGTTTCGATTGACTTTTCTAACAATCATTAAAATGTAAACTTTATGATTTCTACTTTTTCAGTAGTGATTTTTAAACAAATGTTTCACGAAAGTAAAAAACAAAAAAAAAAAAATCATTGTTTTTTTATCTTACTGATATAACTTTCCCTATTTACTCTCTCGTTACAAATATTAACCTTCCTTCCTAAACGCGATTTTGATGGTCGTAATATTATGATAGGTTCTTGATATCACACAAATATAAACCTTCTAGTATTGCTTAATACGTAATAACTGTAAACGATCTACGCATTACATGAAATGTTAATTATTACATTTTTTTATTTATATTAAAAAAAAATACATATATATATTATATATATGTTTATTATATAAATATAAGAAAATCAATTGAGATCCTGACTTTCCCGGTTTTCCCTATAAAGTTGATCGCAGCTTATGATGAGCGTCAATAGCAAATATAATAGCAAACATATAGCAAACATATAGCAAACATATATACAAACATATAGCAAATATTTATATAACATCAGTGCGCTCAGTGCGTCAGTGCTAGCGTTTATTGGTTCTAACGAGTTTGTTGTTTGACAGCATGTCCGATCATAAATAAAAAAACATTGTTCTCTATTATCCACTGTGACACGATACTCTGAGTCAATCATGATCAATTGACGCTATTATTTTTATTTGTTTAAATAATATAATAATAATATAATAATAATAAATATTTAAAATGTTTCTAATAATCACAAAATTGAATAAACATAGATAATTTTCACAAACACAACAATTCATCACATAATAAATAAAAATTATTTCAGGTTTTTATTTCCTGAGGCTTGGCTGTGTTCTTCCCATTTCGCTTATTCACAAAAAGAAGACAAAAGAAGATTTTTGCACGAGTTTTAATCGATCAAATTCATCCGATTTTTTAATCTGCCACATATATCTAAAACCGGCAAGTTTATTTTTATTGTTTGTTTATTAATATTTTATGGTTTAGTGAGTAGAATTGATTTGAACGCAAATTAACCAGTTTAGAAATTATTATTATATATGATATATATATATATATTTTTTTTAAGTGATATGCTAGATTTTATAACATTATCAATTAAAAAAAAAAATTAAAAAAAATTAAAAAGGTGTGAAAAAAAACCAATTGATGATCGATTTTCTGTTATCAAGCATATATCATATGTTTCAATGTTCAAATTATGTATAAATTAGTAATAAAATATCCATGAGATCAATATGCATGTCAGAACCAATTATATATCATTTTATTTTTCCTATAAATTCCAAATATATCATAAAGCATAATCGCATTTTATTGTACATTAAAAATCAGCATATAGTTAATGTTAAACCGTTTAAACTAGTAATATCCAACTCCCGGTTTACCTCAAACAATGTATCTCTGGTTCTCCGCAACTTCATCAATATGTAGTGTTTACAAAGTAAACTTTAAATTCTTTTACCCTTCCATCGAACTCGTGTAAGTACTTCAAACAACATAAATAGCTTTCTATCAAACTTTCTAAAAGAAGTAATCAAGAGCATGAATAAGAACGTGGTTACATTTTCATACTAGATTACGAGATCGGAAAAGATCGGGTATTGCGTAAATATTTCGTGTAACAATTCAATAACCCTATTTATTATCTGATTATTATTATTTATTATTTATTTTAACTATACATAATATATATACTGTACATACATAATATACATATACATAATATACATGTACAGTACATAATATACATAATGCTATATAGAACAATTAGATACGTTTTGTGTATCACATATCTGATATAGTTATATTATTCATCTTCTCGGATTCTCGCAGATCTCAACTTTGTATAACACAAAAAAAAAAAAATTTATTTAGAAATATATACAGATATATACAGATATATATATATATACGTATACAGATATTTTATCTTATCGTTACATAATCCCGAATTCAATGGAATCGAACATCCAAGGAAAGATATTAGTTGCAGCTGATATCTAAATAATGTAGTACATTATTCATTGTTGCAGTAACTTTATTTGATAACGCATGTTAATACTTCCCCATTACTACTATGCAAGTATTTGGGATACTCATAGATGTCAGAACTGTGAATGACGTTTGTGTTGGTAATCTGGTAATCTGGTAATCCGTTTTGAAATACACGGAAATATAAAATGATAAATGTCAAGGAGCACGAGATTGTAATTTAACGAACAGATATTATTAATAATATACAAAGAAATTTTTTGTATCATGGTTTTTTTTATCCAAACAAATACTTCTAAAAATGGAATTATTGAGGAAGTTAAAGATTTGCAAAACAAGTGATTTTATGTGATTTACTGGTATATTGTTGTACTTATTACTGTATTATATTTTTATTTTTATTATATCAAAAAAATACATATATTTTTACATATATATATACACATATATCAAATATATATATATATATTACTAAAAAGTTGTTGCCCATCTTTTTTCCATGGATCCACCTGCATTTAACCCAATAATACAAGAGTTTTTGCATGAGATACCGGGATTAAAACTCAATTTTTTTAGATATACATTTGTTAATTTATACTGCTTATCTTTTTTTCGAGAGCTACTCATTTTCTAGTGTAATCCGGAAGGTCAAACCAGAATATTTGGTAAATAAACTAAATTTTCTACTATGAATATCCGGTCGCCTTTCATTATTCTGACACATTAATACTTCATTCGTATCGCAATATACCAATGGCTTTAACGTTAGGCGCGCCAATGTTCCTTAACTGTATTTGTAAATCTGTAAATAGTAAAATGAAATAATAAAATAGTAAACGGGCGAATTTTTAGGCGCTTTTTTAACCAACCGGAATTTGCCTAGACAATCCTGAACTTGCTAATTTTGTGATATTATTCATACTTCAAAATTTGTGACATAACTATTGAACTAAATGTAATCATAATGAAATAATACGTTTTAAAATATAATTTCGAATTCTAATATACGTACTTTACTAATTTCAGTTATTAAAATTTATACTGTATCGTTAATTAAATTTTTTGTCAATTTTTTTTTTTTTTTATGAAATCATGTATTTCTCACGTTTTATAGAATAAATATCGATCTCATACAAACGCCTGTGTTGATAAATAAATATTAATTATATATGAAGTATAAATTTATTAACTATTGTATATACTGTATTCTTGACTAACAAAATTTTTGAGCCAAATTTTTTATTACAATCTATATATAATGTTGGTTATTAAAAAAAAATTATATTAATTTTTACAATATTTAAAAAGATTTTAAATAACAGGATAGTTTTTTAAATTTTAAAGCAAAACTTGTATATTCAACTTTTTTAGTTTAAATTTTATATGCTGTATATACAATATTAAATACTATATATTATAGTATTAACAATAATAATATAAAAATAATAATAATAATTTTAAATATATACTGTACTATTAAACTTTTAAATATATTACAGTATTTTAAAATTGGTTATAAATATATATTTAAAAGGCATTTATTTTTGGCGCACCCTGCATCGTATGCATCTTTTTTATGCTTTTCGAAATTTTACTATTGCATTTCTAATAAAAAAAATGCTTTTTTTAAATTTTACTTTAAATTCTAATTCTAATTCTAATTTTAATTTGTTATTTGTACTTATTTCTATACAGTAGCATTAGTTTGTACTTTGTACCAAAAATCTTTATCATATATAGTATTAAAACAAATACAGTATATTGTTTTTTTTTATAAATTAAAATAGAATCTTGTTATAATTTTATTTGTTAATAAGTATTTAATATATATTATTTAAATTTTTTATATTGTAGTTTTATTTTTTATAGTTTATAGGTTATTTTAGGCTAATTTGTTTAAAAAATTATTATAAATTTGCTTATATAGTAAATTATATTTTTTTAAAAATTTAAAATATTTAAATAAAATTTTAATATATTTAAAAGAAGAATTATATATTATTTTAATAGTATTTAATTTATATTATTAACAGTTAATATTAAAAAAGTATGAATAGCAAAAATAAAAAATACAATTATTAATATTTATTATTTTAAATTAAAAACTATAATTACTAATAATTTAAATAAAAAAAATTACCAACTGGGTCTTGTTTTTAATAAACCAATTAAATATAATAGACAAATTATTTGTTAATAAATAGGTTTTTTGTTGATCCAATATTTATATCTATTAATATTATTCACTGATATATCATATATAAGTTTTTCTAATATAAGTTATTTTTAGTTATATTAATATTTTTTGAGTTATTAATAAAAAACAATATATATATGTTATACTATGGTATTTAATACTAGTAATACAAATTATAATATGCAAAAATTTTTTTGGCATTAAACTTAAAGTAAAAGTTTATATTAAAAGTTGAATAAAGCATTAAAATAAACCAAAATTTTGCAAAAAATTTTTTTTGTTAGAACATGAAAATTTGTTTCTTAGACAGAATTTTTTAATATAGTTAATTAATTTTTTTTAAAAAAAAACCATTTTTTTAAAAAGTTTCAGTTATATTTAATCTTCATATACACAAATTTTATGATCTTAATTAACCAAAATACATGTGGCATTGAATACCAGTAGTGTGATTTATCAATATTTATAAAAAAATTAAATATATATATAGTAAGTTATATTAATATTTTATATTAAATTTTTAAAAAAAAATTAACTATAATGTCATTATATTTAAATATTAGTATAAACAGAGTAATATGATATATAAAATTTTGCTAGCTCTAAATTATATAAATAAACAAAATAATTTTAGGGTTTAAAACCCAAAATTAAAATTTGAAAATAAAATTGTTTTTGTTTATTTTACTAAAAAAATAATATGTTTTAATACTTTTTTTGAATAAACAAAATTACCAAAGATATAAATATATAAATTTTATTGTTTTTTCTTATAAAGAATTTTAATTTGTTTTAATAAAAATCAAATAGTTCTTTTTTTAAAAATTAATTTTAGTAGCATTACTATTTTAAATTTAAAGTTAACAATTAAGTTTATGCCTAAGTAATTAAATATTTAAATAACTTGTTTTAATTAAATATTTAGCTATAGTTTTGAATACTAGTAAAAAAAATATAATTAATTCAACAAGTCTCAAATAAAGATTTTTAAACTAAATTAAAACTTTAACTATAATTATTTATATTTTATATTATATAAAAATTAATTTATATAAATTGAAATATAAATAGTAAACAAAAGATATAAATAGTATTATTTTATTTATAAAAATTAAAACTTGTACTATATTAAAAATAAAAATTTTTTATAAAGATATATAAGACTATACAAATTTAATAAGTTAGTTTTTATAATCTAGCTAGATAAAGCTTTTGCAAAATTTTAAAAAATTTTTTGACTATTTTTATAGTATTATTAGATAGTTGTTTTGGATATTTATAATATTTTCTATATACTGTATATAATTTTTTGAAAATAAAATTAAAAGCCAAATTGATAGATTCTTTTCAAATTTTATATTATAAGAATCAAAAATTAACTTTATATAGTCTAAAATTTTAAAAATTCAAAAAAATTTTATAATAAAAATTTGAATTTATAATTAATTACATAGTGTGTACTCTCTATTATAACTATATAGATTATTGATTTTATAAAACAAATAATTAAAAAATTTTTTCAAAACAAAAAATAAAATTTAAATAATATTAGAATTAGATTTAAAGTCTGGAATAGAGCAAGAATATAGTTAATACCAAAATTTTATAAAGAGTATTTTTTATTAGAACTTCAAAGTTGGTTTTATAGACAAATTTTTAATTAATAGAAGAGATACAATATATTGCAGATACAATAAATTATAAAATCCATAAAAATTTTAAATAAAAACTAAACTTTTATTATTTATAAATTTATTAATAAGGGTGTGGCGACTTAGAGAAGTTGGTAAGTTGTCACCCCCAAGTGGCAGGTCTAAAGTTCAAATCCCACTGGTGACGTTTTGGAAAAATAGACCTGTGTTATGGTAACTGTTTCCTGTCGATCGGTTGGATATATCACCTGTAGTCCTTGGTTACTATCGCGAATGGGAGCTTTCGGGTGAAGTTGTATCCGGTAATACAGACAAATCCAAGAAACCAGGGAAATGGAAACCCATTTGGAAAATCTCGAGTAAGAAGGTAGCAACGATCTTTGACAGTACTACCAGAACTGGAATATCGGAAACCGGAGCTAGAGAACTGAACGATATGACCTTCGAAGGAGAGGGTCCACCAACCTGGCCGCTAGAGTCGTACCGAAGAAAAAGGACCTATGTTCCAGAATTAGGTACCAGGGGAAGAAAAACCATAGTAGCACCTAATGCTGGGTAAATCAACCTTCCAGGCCAACTGGATTGGAAGTTTGGGGTATCCGGTGATAGACCGGTAGAAAAGTAATGGTGGGTACCGGGGTCGGTATGAACCTTACAAGGGCAGAAGTAGGTAACACAAGTTATCAAAGCATAGGTAATACCTGTGTGAAACAGGGACTGCTCTACCAAGTGTACTGTGAAGATAAATTAGTCCTAAGAGGATGTAGTTAGCATTCAGAACTGTCTTCAACTGACTAATATATCAGAGGGCTGTGCTGGTGATACAAGTAGAATTGACATGCGAAGCTTGGACCAAAGGGTTTAAATAGGCAATCCCCTAGTTGGATTGTAGGTATGGCAGCTAGTGTAAAACCTTCGGGTGGACTACTTCAATTAGACAACCAAAAGTTGTACATGTGGCTAGTTGTACTCTCATTCAATGTAACAATTGTGGGGTGCCCAAAGAGGCGGCCTTGATCCACAGGCTTGATTAAATAAACTTTCACCCAGAGCGGGAACTTTGACATAAAAAAAAAATAAATTTATTAATAAATTTAAAAAAATTTTCTTAATAAGTTTGTACATTAGCAAGTTTTATATATAGATATATATTGATTACTAACCGGGTAAGATATATATCAATACTAAACACTCTTGCCAATTTTTATTAATTGTAATAGTAATCAATGTATATCTAATATAAATAATAATTAATATATAATATAAAATTTTATATTTATTTATTTATTATTAATATATTATATTTTAAATTAAATATATATTTTTAATTAATAATATAATTAATTATATTATTATATATTCTTTATAAAAAAAATAAAAAAAGACAAAAAAATTAAACCAAAAAAAAATAATAAAAAAAAACAAACCTAAAAAAGATAGTAATATTTTAAACTACTTTTGCACTTTGTTGCATCTAATTCTATAAAAATACTAGCTTTGCATACTTATTTTTCTTATCTTGCAGTTAGCTATTATTTTTTTTTGTTTTAACTATTATATTGCCTATATTCACTTATATTTGCTAATTCCTAAAAATAGTAGTCTAGTGTGTTCTTGCAAAGTGCTAGAGAAGTTAGAGTTAGTGTTCTCTAAAATGCTAGAAGAAAAGTTAGATTGGTTTTTTTTATAAAGTATTAGAAAAGCCGTGTTTTTTTTGCAAAATGCCAAAATACTGGTAAATAAAATAAAATAAAAATTAAAGAAATAAGTAAAAAAAGAACAAACAACAAACAAAAATATAAACAAAATAAATAAAAAAAATAAATGAAGCCCCAAATTCCTATTCTCTAAAGTAAGAATTCATGCTCTTGCAAATGTTGAAATCAAGATTTTTGCAAAGTGCCAAAATAAATAAAAAAAAAATAAAAATTAAAAAAATAAGTAAAAAGAAGATAAATAAAAAAAAATAATAATGTAAGTAAACCGATTAAAAAAATAAAGCACAAATTTTTATTTCTTTAAAGTAAAAGTTTGTGAAGAAATTGCTAAAATCTTGTAAAGTACTGGGTTAATATATTCTTGCAAAGTACTGAAAAAGTCTAGGCTTGCTTGCAAAGTATCAAAAAGATTATTTTCTTGCAAAGTGCTGAAATAAAATAAATTAATAAAAAAAAATAAAAAAAAACAAAAACAAAAAAACAAAAAACATTAAATAAAAAAATAAATAAAGCTCTAACTAAATTTTTATTTCTCTAGAAAGACATTCTTGAAAATTTATAAATTGCTAGAAAAATCTGTTGTGTGTTTTTACAAATATCAGAAGACTAAGTTGGCTTGTGCAAAGTACTGAAAAGTTGTTAGATTTCTTATAAAGTGCTAGAAAAGTTATAGTTAGTATTTTTGTAAAATATCGAAATAAAATTAAAAAAAAAATTAAAAAATAATAAATAAATAAATAAAAATAAAAAAACAAAACTGAACTAAAAAAAACAAAGCAAACCAAAAAAAAATAAACAAAAATGAAAAAACAATATAAAACTGATAGAAGATCTAATTATAAACAAAAAAAAAATAAACTAAGATCTAATCTGATTTTGTAATATGATTATTGAAATATTATCTAAAAAAAAGAAAAAAAACTAAATAATATTTTTTTTTAAAAAAACAAAACTAGAGGCCCTGGGTCGGATAGCGCAGTAGTTAGCACTCCAGGATCATATTTGCAAGGTCGCCGGTTCTAGTCTAGTGGATGACAAAAACCATGTTAGGATCACAAATAGCAAAGATCTTGATGCGGCGTCAAACATCTCTACCATTTCCGGACATGGTACTACAATATCTATAAGTTGTGTGACATAGCCACGGGGTCATGTGACATCCAGAAAAGGAAAAAATCTGACAAGAAACGTTGTAAACATAAGGACCATCCACTATAAAAAGAAACAAGACAAACATGAATAAAAAGACAAGGATACTGACCGAATTAGAAAGTAAGAAACCAGGAACCTAATGCTACACCAACCAAAAACAGAATGTGGCTCTCGGGATAGATGAAAACAACTGATCTAGATAGCATTCTGGCAGAGTATATAGTTCCTTTAAAAGCTGTCTATGATCTATTTGGTACGGGGCACCAGAACGTAGTTGGCTCGCTGGAGTCAGTCGGGAAAAACAGATGATTGGAGGGAGGTATAGATTAGGAAAAACCTGTTGTATATGTAAGACCTTTGTAATAATGAGTTAATAAAAGAGCACCAACTGCACCCTTGAGTATACTACCAAGGAAATTTAAAAAAAAAAAACTAAAATTATTTTTTTTTTAAAAAAAAAAAACTAAATTATATTTTTTAAAAAAAAAAATTATACAGTTAATTTTTTTTATCTGTTATACTAAATCTTTTTATAATGAACTCTGAATATACTAATCTAAAAGTTTTAGAATTTTAAAATAGTTTGATATAAAAAGAGTTATAGTTTTTTAAGAAAGCATAGTAATTTTATATAGTAAACTTTTTTCATAACTAGAACCAATAGTTCATTATAGAAAAAGTTAACTATATTCTCTAAAAACAAAAAAATAAAAAAAATAAACCAATCTATATTTTTTATCAAAAATCTTTAAAAAAAAAAAAAATTTAATTTCTTACTTTACATTTTCATTAGCACATTTCAAATATAAAATTTATAAAACTTATCCTATTAGAGTAGAAATATTTATCAGATGATTTCTATTTCTTAAGAGGGTATCCCACCTGAAACTAAACTAGCCAATCAAATTTAAGCAAATAATATATACAAACTGGACCCAAACCAAACTTTAGTCAAGTTTGAGTTTGGTCCAAATTTGGTCCAAAGTTGTAGACCGGGCTGAGTTTGAATATGTTTAAATATATTTTGGCACTGAACAAGTTTATTTAATGCATGAAGTTAAAATTAATTAGTAAAATTTTGTTAATCATAAGATTTTATAAAATTTTATTAATAAAATTTTATAAAATCTTATAATTCACAAATTTTTATTAAATAATTCTAACTTTATGCACTAAGTAAACTTGTTTAGCATTCAAAAATACATCAAATCGGTATAATTATTTTTTTTCTTATTTTTTAATCTTAGGCAGTCTCGCCAAAACTTTATTAAGTTATTTATTTGAATTTACACTAAATTTAGTATATCCTAATCTCTAACTTTGACATCATTCCATCTGTTGTATCACAAATCAAATGCGACCTGCCATACTAGTTTGTATATATATATGAAACTAGAGGCATAATTATTTTTATTTTACTTAAATTTTAGATATTAGATGTATAATTTTTGATTTTTGATCAAAAAAGTCAACTTTAAGCAACTTTTCTCCATATTTCAAGTAAAATAAAAAAAATTTGCTAATTTAATGTATTTTTAGATACTGAACAAGTTTACTTAGTGCATAAAGTTAGAAATAATTAGTAAAATTTTGTAAATTATAAGATTTTATAAAATTTTATTAATAAAATTCTATAAAATCTTATAATTCACAAATTTTTATTAATAAATTCTAAGTTTATGCACTAAATAAACTTGTTTGGCATCTAAAAATACATCAAAACAGCCTAATTATTTTTATTATACCTGAAATTTAAAAAATAAATACATAATTTTGGATATTAATCAAAAAAGTCAAATTTAAGCATCTTTTCTCCAAATTTCAAGTAAAATAAAAACAACACTACTGATTTAATGTATTTTTAGGTGCTGAAAATGGTTACTTAGTGCATTAAGTTAGAATTAATTAATAAATTTTGTGAATTATAAGATTTTATAGAATTTTATTAATAAAATTTTATAAAATCTTATGATTCACAAAATTTTACTAATTAATTTTAACTTAATGTACTAAGTAAATATTTTCAGCACCTAAAAATACATTAAATTAGTAGTGTTGTTTTTATTTTACTTGAAATTTGGAGAAAAGATGCTTAAATTTGATTTTTTTGATCAAAAAAGTCAAATTTATGCATCTTTTCTCCAAATTTCAAGTAAAATAAAAACAACACTACTGATTTAATGTATTTTTAGGTGCTGAAAATGGTTACTTAGTGCATTAAGTTAGAATTAATTAATAAATTTTGTGAATTATAAGATTTTATAGAATTTTATTAATAAAATTTTATAAAATCTTATGATTCACAAAATTTTACTAATTAATTTTAACTTAATGTACTAAGTAAATATTTTCAGCACCTAAAAATACATTAAATTAGTAGTGTTGTTTTTATTTTACTTGAAATTTGGAGAAAAGATGCTTAAATTTGACTTTTTTGATCAAAAATCCAAAATTATATATTTATTCTCTAAATTTCAAATAAAATAAAAATTATTATACTGATTTAATATATTTTTAGATGCTAAACAAGTTTACTTAGCATAAACTTAGAATTTATTAATAAAAATTTGTGAATTATAAGATTTTATAGCATTTTATTAATAAAATTCTATAAAATCTTATGATTTACAAAGTTTTACTAATTAATTCTAACTTTATATACTAAGTAAACTTGTTTAGCATCTAAAATTATATTAAATCAGCAAAATCTTTTTTATTTTACATGAAAAATGCTTAAATTTGACTTTTTTGATCAAAAATCAAAAATTATGTATCTAATATCTAAAATTCAAGTAAAATAAATAATTAGAGTAAACTATTTGTCACTGGTAGTGACAATCTCGTGCCAACTATGCCAATACTGAATTCAAAGCAAAAAAAACACCGTTTTCAAAAATATCACAATAGCTGAAAATTTTGACTATGAAACCACCCTTTATTTTAGCAAAAAAAAATTTCCTGTGAAATTTTACTATATAGTTATCTCTAATCCTAACTCTAACCTGAACCCTAACTCTAATCCTAACAAAAATAAATTTATATGTGTTTATGTTTGTTTTGATTGTACATTACACAGGAGCGTATCACTGCCGGTGACAAGCACATTTTTTCAAATAATTATACCAATTTGATGTATTTTGAATGCTGAACAAGTTTACTTAGTGCAAATCATTGTCAAAGATTAATATAAAATAAAAATTTTTATATTTTTAATTATTATTATTAAAAATTTTATATAGTTATTTTGGGCAATTTGATTGGCTAATAATACTATATTATATAGTATCTGATAATTTCTTTGACACTCTCCCCTCTAAAAAATCAGGTATTATATGTCTATACCCTTGGCATTCTTTTAAATATACTCTATTTGCCCATTAGCTGTTTTCAAATATAATTTTTTTTATCCAATACCTACTTTTTAAATATAATCTTTTTTTAAAAAAAAGAGTTTATATTAGCAATTTTTCAAATATGATCTCATATAAATTGTTCAGAATCTTCATAGTTTTAATGAAATAAACTTCAATAGAAGATAAAAAAATAATACTATAACTAAAAAAAATAATGTAAAAAAAGGTAGAAAATAAATAGAAAGCAACTAGAAAAACCAAAAAAAAAAACAACCAAAAAGAACAAAAAAAAATTAAAAAAAATTCTATTAAAGCGATTTACAATAGAGAATTAATCAGAATTATACTAGAAAATGAATACTGTTAGTATCTGAAGCCAAAATTAACAATTAATAAAGAGAATGCCTATTTCTACTATAGTATTTTGCTATTTCCACCATAGTTATACAAATTTTTATTTTTAGTATTTAATATCTAATATAATAATATATATTAGATTTTTAATCCTAATTCTAAAACTAATAAGTAAACTTTCTTTGACCTTTAATTGAAGTTGTAAAGCTTATTTTTTTAATTCTAATAGTTAAATCATCAAAATTGGCCTAGTGAATCCCAAAATACTTGGAATCAAAGAAGAAAATATAAGAATTAGCAACTGTTATATAAACTACAGTTAACCCTCCATAAATGCAACTTATAGAGACAAGTCTACAACGTGCATTTAGAAAGGTTTGCATTTAGAAAGAGCCAATTAAATTGCAGCTTTAAAAATTAAATCATCAAGTTTGTGTAACTTTTACCAAACCTGTATAACCTATCTTAAATACTAAAATTTGATTAGCTATGTGCATTTAGAGAGGTTAGTATAATATAAAATATTATTTAAGAGAACGTGCATTTACAAAATATAGAACATGCATTTAGCACTAATAACATTTTATAGAATATGGTATTGCATTTATGGAGGTTGCATTTATCTTTTTTTAATTTTTTTTTTAAGTTAAAGTCTGCTGCTTTGGGTGGGAGTCTTTTTATTCAAGTATGTGGACCTCGCCAACCTCTATGAGCTTCTGACATTTGTTACATGAATGAGAGTACAACTAGCCATGTACAACTTTTGGTTACCTAATTTAAGTAGTTCGCCCGAAGGTTCTATACTAGCTGCCATACTTGCAACCCAACTAGAGGATTCCCTATTTAAACTCTCTGGTTCATGCTTCGCCTATCAGCCCTACTTGTATCACCAGGTCAGCCCTCTGGTACATTAACCAGTCAAGGACAGCCCCAGATACCAACAAACCCTCCTTAGAACTATTGTGCCAGAAGCTTTAAACTCTATAAAAAATACTTTACAAGAAATGCTACTCCTTTTTTAAAAATTTATAAAATAAAAAACTAATCCACAAGATTTGTTCTTCTTGTTTTAAAGAATAAAACTTGTGGTTTGGATTTTAATTTAAAGCCAAACAGATGGAGCATAGCCTTTTAAACATGACAATTTTTATCAATTTTATTAATAAATCGAAAAAAAGTAAATATATATGTTTTTAATTTTGGCCAATTAGAATACACCATTTTGGTTATATGATCAGGTTTCACAATGTATTGAACTTCATAATAGAGTTTCGAGCCGGTTTTATTATAAATCGGAGTTAACATATGAAAAATAAAACCGGCTCCAAACTCTATTGAGAAAAAAAAGTAAGGGCGCTGATATATTACGTAATATTTTTTTATTAAGGGGGTTACCCTCCTCCCCCCACATCATATATGAAGTATATATATAGTATATTATACCCAGCTACCCCCTCCCCCCTAAAAATATTACGTAATATTTGTCAGTGCCCTAAATGATCTCCATATTTTTTATTAAATCATTTAACACTAGACCGGTTTGGAATTCTCTTTAAATAAAACTTTGTTTCCTTTTTTCAGTATTTTCATATAGGCTAAATAAGTAATGGGCTTCACGAATGAGAAAAAACCGCAAGATTTATTAAGATTTACAGCTTTTTCTTTTGTGATACCCGATTTCATTTACAATAATTAAAATTTCATCATTTAATAAAAATAAAAAGTAATAAATAATTAACTATTTAGCGTTATCTAATTGTTAAATCAAATGCTTTTTGCGATTTCCTAAAAAAGCTACCTACTTTTAGCCGTTTTCAATGATATAAAATAAAAACCTAATTATTTCTTGAATTATTTTGATTTCTTTATTTATCCTATCGAGACAATTATTGTCAAGCTTTCTAGCGATTTCTAACAAAACAAAATCGATGTCAGCTGCACTTTTATCTCATAAGCAATTATTCCAAAAGAGTAAAAATCTGATGCCTGAGTATATTTTCTCTTTGTTAATACTTCAGGAGCGACATAAGGTAATATTCCAAAAATCTTTTTTTGATTAGTTTCATTAGCAGGACGACATAAACCTAAGTCGGTAATAAAACAGAAGTTTTCATGGTTTAAAGTGGAAAAAATACTGTATACTTTGTTAAGAAATCATAAATACGATTTATTGTGCTAAATAGATCTTGTGTATTCTTATCTCATGATTAATTTAAAATTTCGACATGAATGTGAAAAAAAAGTATCAATTTTTAAATTTATACCTTTTTAAAGTCGTAATGTCTCGCCCAAATGCCAAATCCAGTACCGCATCTAACAAGGCCTGTAATAAAGATGGTACCTTTGTTAAAGTTATAAATAACATAGAAGATACATCGGAAGACTGGGAGTTATTTGAGATAACACATAACACCTTTCAAGATTATGTATTAAAAGCTATAGAATGGCATGAAAAAGTTGATAAAAAATCGAAATCCACGGTTTATACCGGTAACTATAAGCTATTATATATCAGCATTTATGAAAAATTATTCCGACATACTTTGGCATTGATTTTTAATATAAAACTGCTGGGGTACTCAGCGGTTTTATATCAAAAATCAATGTCAAAATGTGCTGAAATATGCCGAAATAGCTTCGACATATATATTTTTATTAATAAATTATAATATAATTTTTAGGAAACTCAAGAACAAACCTTTGGAAAAAAAGAAAAGCACAGGAGAAACTTCAACACGAAGCTAAGTGGATGCAAACTCTTGACGAAATGTGGAATTTAAAGACATGAGATAAATGGAAAGCACTAGCCCAATCATACCGTGAAGATATTTTAGCTCAATCTAAACGGCAAATGCAACGAATAGAGAACCATTATAACGAATTGAAAAACCAGCTTCACAATCTTCAAAATAAAAAAAAAGAATTAGCTAAATCACAACCTTATGAAGTACAAAGGTTAACATCAGTTTTTCATTATTTTAGGTTACTATTAAATGGCGAAAAAAAGATACGGGCTTCAGAACAAATCATGGATAATCTATGGAAGGATATTTGAAATACAGAATATATATCTCGTTGTATTAGAGGATGGGTGAAAGACTTTTTAGAACAAGGCACCTTGCCTAGTCATCAACAAGGAAAACATGCAAAAAGAGCATCGTTGCTAGATGATGAGGACATCAAACTAGCAGCTCGTACCTGGTTACGTTCTATTTCACCAAAAGATCATTCTCCTTTAGCATTAAAAAAAGAATTGGAAACAAATATCTTTACTAAATTAATTGGAGTTCCGATTACTATTTCGGAAAAAACCGCACGAAAATTTATGCACCTATGGGGTTTTCATAAAAAAACTATAGGGCAGCAGGTGCATAATTTGATTTTTTTATTTTTTCGTTTTATTTTTTTTTTTATTTTTTCGTATTATTTTTTTTTTTGCTTGGCTTTTTTAGGTTTATTTCAAGCAAAAATACCGTTCCTGATGGATCGTTGGTACCTTTCCTGATGGGATAAAAAAAATCACCAATTTACATACTGTTCCTGATGTCATATGAATAGTAGCTACGCCAAAATTTTTGACAAAACTTTGAGCGAAGGTAGCTTAGCAACCACCTGATCAAATTCGATGAAAATTTTTTTATTTGAATTATATGGATTCATATAATTCAAATAAAAAAATTTTCATTGAATTTGTTTAGGTGGTTGCAGAGATATCTTTGATCAAAGTTTTGTCAAAAATTTAAAACGTATCTATCATATGACATCAGGAACAGTATGTAAATCGGTGATTTTTTTATCCCATCAGGAAAGGTACCAACGATCCATCAGGAACGGTATTTTTGCCTATTTCAACGGTCACAAACGAGAAGATGTGCAAGAATATCAGAAGAAATGGTCAATAAGGATGATGAACTACCAAAAAAAATGGAACAATATGATGGTGATGATATGAAAAACGTCATACCTCCAGAATGGCTTGAGATTTGGGATACGCGTCATGTTTTAGTTACCCATGACGAAGTTTACTTTTATGCTAATGATAATAATTCATCTTTTTGGGTCGAAGATGAAGAATCTATTATCAAAAAAAAAGGCCAAGGGTTAGCAATTATGGTTAGTGACTTTTTGTATGCATGCCATGGCCCTTTGTGCCTTACTGAGGCAGATGCTATACAACTTGGGTTGGATTGGGAGGCTTGAGTTATTATAAAGCCAGGACAACGAGCTGATGGTTATTGTAAAAGCGAAGATATGGTTAAACAACTTCGTGAAAAAGCAATTCCAATTTTTAATGCACTTTACCCCGGGTGCATAGATATAGTTCAAATCACCTATTCTTTTTTTTTTTTTATTTATCTTTTTTTTTTTTTAAAGTGTATTTTGCTTTGATCAGAGCACCAATCATAACGCATACACGCTTGATGCGCTCGTGTGTTCTAGAATAACTCTATATCCAAAAGTTGAGAAAAAATTTAAATTTAAAGACAGTTGGTTTATTCGTAATTATAAAAAAACTGTACAGCCTATGTTTTTCTTGGATGAAAAAGATAGTACTGTAAAGTTTAATGAAATCAAAAAGGTATATATTGTAAAGCGTTTTTTTTTTAATAAAAATTATTACCTTTTTTTTCCTTAGATTCTAGAAGAATGGAATATGTAGACGGGTCAAAGATTAGATTGCCAAAGAAAGGAGGATGCCGAAAAGGATAAAGAAACAATTTTGCATTATATGATAAATGTTTTAATTAATATAGGTTTTGTTTTTTAGTTCCAAATTGTTGCGCAAAACATGTACTTGCGATGGAACCAGATTTTTTGAAACAAAAAACTTCGATTGCAGAGACCGTTGAAGCCAGTGTTGTTATTGGACATGTCCAATTGGACAGGGCTAATTGGACATAAGGCTAAAAAGGCTAATAAATTTGGATTGGACTTTATAAGTCCAATTGGCCTTAAGTAAAAAAATGCTAACTCTAGTAATATAATACTAAAAAAGATATTAAAAATATATAAATACTATAATTAATTAAAGCAATTCTTGCTAATAATTTATTATATAAATTCAGATAATAAAATTTGAATCAAGTAGACAAGTCTATCACAATAATAAATCTACTTTCTAGTTAAAACTTTTTTTTATTAATTAAAAATCGAGCTCTAATATATTAATTTATGTACTTAAAAGAAACTTAAATCAATATAATAAAAATTTAAATGAGAAATTAATTAGTATATTATTTGATAATATTTAGTTAATTAAATAAAAAAGCTTCTGAAAATACTTAATTGAAGAGTTTTTAAAGTTATTAATATATATGGCTTATTTAAATACAATATTGCTTTAAAATTTCATTAGTATTGTAGCTATATAATATAAAGTTTAAATACAGAATTTAAGTTTTATTATATTTAATGCATTGTATACCTTGAAATATTATATTTTACAGATCATAATTTAAAATAAAATTTATATTTTCTACTTAACTTCTAACCTTCTAAAACCAACAAATACTTGTTTATTATAACTTTACTTTAAAATGAACTCTAATCCTAAAAAATGCATCCCAAAAAAATTTAATTTTTAAGATTTTATATTATAATTTTATTTTAATCTGCTACATTAAATATTATTTTGTTTCTAGTATATACTTTATAATATTACATATTACTCTGTTTCTGGTATATGTGCTATAAGCCAAAAACAAATACTTATATATAAAAATATTACTTTCAACTTTTACTAATATGTATATTTTGAGTGAAAAAAGAATGATTACTTTTATTTTCTATTTTTATATATACAAAATTGACTGCAAATTAATTATTTTATAATTATCAAGTTATATAATATAAACTTCTTTTAACTTATTCAAAATTATTTATTTTTATGTATAATAACTAATATTATATACACATTATTAATTAAATTGATTATTTTCTATTCTACTTCTATGTTACTATCTAATTAATTCTACAGAGGTATACAACTAAACTATATAACCACAAGAAACAAATTTTTATCAAGGGTTGTTCTATAAATAACATATTCTAAATACTATTTCTTTTTATTAAACAATTTTTACTATATTATTATTTATATATTTTGTTAATAGGATATATATACAGTTAACTTTTTCTATTCTATTAAAAATGTTCTTTAAAGATTTTTATATGTAAAAATTTTTTTAGATTTGGTTCTCAAAGAGTTATTATTAGCTAATTTGAACTCTATAATAAATTTACAAATGTTTTAGAAGAATTTGTTTGTTTAAAAAGAATTTAATAGTGTTTGGATTAAAAAGAGTTGATCTGTATATATAATAACAATTTGATATTAATATTTATAAGCCAAATGTTCTTGATTTAAGACTCTAATAGTTGATTATATAATCTTAAAGATAGTTTGTGCTTTTTTTAAAGCTTATTTTCACAAGTTTATATAAAAATTATATATTTTAAATAGTCTGTACAAAGTATTTTATTACAAATATATATATATTATTAATTATAAAGATAGTTATTGAACAAGATATATATGTCCAATTAGCCCTAGCCTTTATGTCCAATTGGACATATAGCTAATTGGTCAATTGGACATGTGGACTAACAACTAAGGTTAATTAGCCATTTGTCAATTAGCCATATGTCCAATTGGACATGAGGGCTAGAGCTAGTGATTTTTTTATTGGACTTAAGGCTAGTAACAACACTAGTTGAAGCTGCTGGGCATATTTTTGAATTATACCCAAAATTTCATCGCGAATACAACTTCATTGAACGTTTTTGGGGTGCAGCCAAACGAATCACCTGTCAACAATGTGATTATTCCTATATTCAGCTGCAATGCCGTGTACCAGAAATACTCAACAATATACTATTACCTATGATTAGACGATTTAGCCAAAAGGCTTGGAGATATATTGAAGCATATGCATCAGGTTTAGAAGGAGAAGACGCAGAGAGAGCTGTAAAACAATTTAAATCAAATAGGCGACTTCGAACAGATGATTAAATAGGAACTAAACATATTCTGATTTGTTAATAAAAGTGTTTTTAATAAAAAAAACATGTTTTTTGAAAGCATTTAAAAGTTTTTGAACCCATCTTACCTCCCTCTGGCTTTAGCAGTAGATTCAGCTAAGGAAGTTTCGTCAGTTTCCGGAGGACATGACTGGTTCAAAATGCTTTCGGCTAGTCGTTTAAAAAAAAATCTCTTGAAAAAGTTTTTGCATTGTAGGTAGTGTATGTGTTAAGAAAAAGTCAGCCTAGATTTGCCGCAAAATATATATGCACTAAAAAAAAATCGAGTGCCGTGCCAAAAAAAAAAGTGTGAATAAAAAAAAAAAAAAAAAAAAAAAAAAAAAAAAAAAAAAAAAAGTGCCTAGAATTTGCATTTTGATTGGACGCGCAAATATATTATATGATTCGGATAATCGGCAACAAGAGTGAACAAGCAAGTCACGTGATTGGAGATTTAAAGCTTCCAGCACCATAGTTTATCCTCACGGGAAACTTGGTAGAGCAGTCTCTGGTTCATACAGGTATTACCTACACTTTGGTAACTTACACACTCACCGAAGCAAGCAACTTTGTGGTCAAGGAATACTCTGTATAAAGGTTGCATTTATGAAGGTCCGACTGTATTCATTTTTTTTAAAGATTTAAGGGTAGGCTTTCTCGGATTGGTTTACAATATAAAATGTAGTACATCTGTCACATGCATGATATAGATCATTTTTGCATATATAATTTTTAACGCCAAATATCATAAATTTCAAACCAAAGATTTAATAAAAAAGAAACCCGCTAACTTGAGGAATAGGCAACTTTAACACGGAATAGGCAAAGTATTACTTAGAGTTAAAACTGAAGTAAAAATTTTTCACAAGTCATATAGTACAATCACGATTTGTCTTAAATGTAGATATTAAATAAACTAAAGTAGATTATATATAAAAACTATAAAAAAATTTGATATTTCTAAGAAACTAATATTAAATAATTAAAATTCCACCCTTATTACATTATAATTTTAACTATCACTACTGCCAAATATCATAGAAATTTTTAAACCAACGATTTAATCAAAAGAAACCTGTTAACGTCAGGAATGGGCAACTTTAATACGGAATAGGCAAGTATTACTTAGAGTTAAACTGAAGTAAATTTAGTAACTAGTAGTTTTAAACTAAAAAAAACTTAATAAAACAAATAAAACAAACTAACCGAACAACAAAAATTGATAAGTCTTCGTAAAGCACTAGTACTATAAGTTTAACGAACAAAAAGCAGATTATCTGTACTTAAAAAGTTTGATATGTATAATCTATATATGTGTAACATCACGTGCAGAAAGCCTACCCTTAAGTTTTTCATGCACCCATCAGCTATGTATCCTGTAATTGACCAATTAAATTCAATTAGGAAATAACAAAATTTATATATATATTTTTTTATATGAACTTTATATATATATATTTTTTTTGTATAATTTATATTTATTAATTCATAGATTGGGGCCTTATAGTCTAGTAGTCTAGATGCTTAACTCTCACAGACAAGATTTTTGATTTAAATCCTACTAGAAGCAGTTTTACAAGACCCTGTGAAAGTTCATATAAAGTATGAATCTAGTTTAGAAATTTCCAAAAGGAGATCCATTGTAGAGAATTAACACTATAAATGATAGTCCAGTTACATAAAGGTTGCATAAGTAATTCCTTGGCGAGCAAGAACAAGATAGTACCAACAACCTAAGGCAGTCTTAGAGATCTTGATTGGGAGGGTGATACAACTGTAACATGAACTTGAGTGGTAAGAAAAGTGATGAATACAAAGGGATCTGTAGTAAAGAATTGGTCTAAATTAGATAAAGAACACTTCTGGTATCAGTACCAAATCTTAATTAAAAAGAAGCTACTACTATAAATGTAGATTTGTGAATTGGGGATATAAACAAAATAACAAACTATCTGGTGAGAAGTATGATATACAAAACAAAGCTTCCTGGTCTAACCAATTGTAGAACACCAACCACTTTGTTAAAAGTTGGAAATAGTACAAAAATATATTACGAAATCTAGTTAGGAGTAGCTATATTATATAAGAGGAGCGAGGGCTAGTTTGCTAAAGTATAGGGATAGTTTTTACTTGGACCAGTTACACAATATAGCTGGTGCTCACCTACCTTTAGGAGAAGTATCCGTTAACCAATCCAGATAGCACATTTGCAGTAATATACAATAGATTACTAAGAGTAGATAGTAGCAACATTATATAAGCACTTCTCTGCTAACATATAGATAATCTCAGAACAATAAGGTTTAAAAGTAATTGTGAGGTTACGATCATTTGGGCTATATATGAGGACGAAAGCATTTCGGGTTCTAAAACCTGAAATTAAAATTTGAAGACAAAATTGTTTTTGACCTATTTTATTTAAAAAACAAAATTATTTGATACTTATTTGAATAAATGAAATTATAAGAAACATATCTATATAAATATTATTTGCTCTTCTTTATAAAAAATTTTAATTTTCTCTAATGAAGACAAAATAGGCCTTTTTTAAAAATCTATTTTGGTGGTATCACTAATCTGAGCAAGGCTTTTGTATCTACTTGGAAGTATAATTGGTAATATGAAAAAAGCAGGAAATATAGTAAATAGTTAAATAACAATATAGAAAGTAGTCCAAAAAATCCAGATTGCACAGAAAATAGAGTATGGAAAGCTCTAGTAGGTTTAGATTACAGATAGTGAGTCTATAGTACTTAAAGATAGTATAACATTGTATCACATAATATATACAAAAATATATTTAATAAAAAGTCTTTGAGGTATAACCTTTTTTTAAAAATATATATATATATATATTTATTAATTCACAACGAAATGCAAGTACATTTAATAACTTCTATTCTAACTTCTATATACCTATTTTAACTGAACCCTAACTAGAATCATAACCTGAACCCGAACCCTAACACTATTCTAAAATTCTAGCCTAAACCTAAACCCTAACCCTACTCTAATCATCTCTGATTAATATACTACAATTAGTGATTTGAACTGGTTGGGCTATAATCGGTTAACTGACTTGAACTGAATAAATTTCAGGTAACCAGTTGAGTAAGTTTTTAATTGGTTGACCCATACAACTAGTTAATAATTGGTTGACAAAATGTAAATAACATTATAAAAGAGCAAAGGTCCCAAAAAGTTCTGAAAGAAAATGAATAAACATAGTAGACGAGACAATTTGAATAAAGGTCCAAGAATTCTGAAAGTAAACGTGAAGTGATCTTAATTGGTTGAATTGGTTGACACCAAATATTTTGGTTCAGTTAACCAATTAAAGAAAATTTTCTTGGTTTAAATTACTAACTATAATACAACAATGTAATTAAGTATTAATGAAGTATCAACAATACTAAAAACTACAGTAAAACTACAAGCACTAACGACTCAAAGCCTACAAGTACCAAGTACCAATGATACTGAAAAAACTGATCAATATACTATAAAAAAACAAAAGAAAAAAAAATGAAAGAAACTACAAAACAAAACAGCTTTGAAAAAATATACAAAGCCACTTATTAAAGATTTATACAAAAACACTCAATAAAAAATGTACAGCAATACCCAATGAAAAAGTACAGAACCACCCAACAAAAAACATACAAGATCACCTAATGGAAACATATACAAGTTAATTACCAAAGAAACTTATATCCACAAAGTCAGAAAACCAATAATGAAAAAAGCCAAAGCAAATCTGCAAATACTAACAATAATAAAAAAACTAGTCAATATACTACTAGGAAAATGGAAACCATCTAGGGTCCAAAGAATAGTGATACGAATCAAAAATTGAATTAATCGATTAGTTGTAAAGTTGACAACTAATCAATTTGAATTTTACAGACCCAAATTAGTTGATTAATCGATTAGTCGACTAATTGATTAGTTGATTGGCCAACTAATTGATTAATCGACTAGTCAATTGGTCAATTAATTGACTAGACAATTGGTCGTTTAATCAACCGATCATATAAAAATATCAACCTGGTTGTTTCAGTTGCTACCTTATATGTATTTTACCAAGTTACGTTTATTATTTATTCAACTAATCAATTAGTTGGTCAATCAATTAGTCAACTAATCGATTAGTCAATTAATTGATTGGCCAACTAATTGATTAGTTGAATAAAATCGATTAATCGATTAGTTGGATAAAATGATCTATCAACTAATCGATTGAAAATTTTCATTGATTTGTATCACTACTGAAAAACTAAATATAAACCAAAAGGAATCAGTTTGGATTGTTTTGATTGTTGTTTTTTTTATGTTACACCTGAGCTAGCCAATCAAAATTTATTATTTGTGAATATACAGATATCAACTATTTTTATCTTTACAGTATATATCTTTTGAACAATAAAAACAAAAAAAACAAAAGAAACCACAAGATGAGACGAGACAACTTTAGAAAAATATACAAGACTACCTACTGGAGAATTGTACAGGCCACCCAATGAAAAACGTATAGGACTACCTAATGAAAATTATGTACAGGACTAGTTAATGAAAAACATACAAGACTATTTAATAAAAACACATACAAATTCACTTACTAGAGAAATGTTATTCACTATATTGGAGAAATATACTAGATACTTACTAGATTATCAGAAGCTGATAGATGTTCAAAGCTATACTGTATATACAGCATATAGTCTGTTATGTAAAAACAGTGTATGAACCCAATCTTGGTTCAAAAAACCTAATTTTGGTTCAATTAACCCAACTTGATTAAAGTACCAAAATAAGACTTGTATAATGTTACATGACATTAGTAGCATATAACCAAAAATTGTTTTTGTAAAAACAATGCACTGGGCCTTTGTATAATGTAAGTGCATATATTATGTAACCAGTTCATGTACTGTAATTGGGTGTAGCTTTTGCCACAAACTTTATTAATACTTAAGTAAGTTGATATATGGTGGTGCCGTAAATACATATATATTATATACAAGTATTAGAACTAGGATTTTAGATTATACAACCATTTATCCATAGCTAAAACCCACCAGAGTCTTCCATATTCCCGTTTATATGACTAACCTGGCTTGTACGTCCCTCTCCAACCAACAATTGGTATTCACATGTCCACCACTTTACCCACACTACCTAGTATCATCACTTTCAATTTGGTGTACATTGCCAGGTAGGCACTTTGTACTTCCAGATAGGTATACCTGAGATCCCCTATTGGCATACTTCTCAGGAGTTCGTATTTCAAGCTATGCAGCTGCCTCTACTATATTGGGTAATATCTCAAGCCTGCATGCTACCATAACTAGTCGGATTTCTGCAACTTTGGGGCCCAGGATTTAACGTTTCGAATTCGGTAATATGCAAATGACTGTACTTCCCTCTATAGTGACAAGGTAACTGGGCATGTTTTGCAAATGCTTCTAGTACTAGATATAGTTGAATAGCATTATGAGGCTTAGAAGGACTCTGTTACTACTACATGCACTTGTACCAGCTATACCTGTATTGGTGGTCCTAGCACTTCTTATGTCCAAAGACTCCCATATGGGTACGCCCAGAGCCTGTTAGGTTTTGACACATACATGCCTCTATGCTTCCATCTTTCACTGGCTAGTAAGTTCTGTCTGCCCTTACAGGTTCATTCCAATCCCCAGTACTCACAACCAACCCTTTTTCCAGCCTTTACCAATCTCTTTCAAACTACCAAACTAGTTAGCCCAGAAGAATTGGTCGGCTCGGCTTTATGCGCCTGATGGACTCCCTCTCCTTGGTACCTAATTCCTAAACATAGGTTCTTTTCTTCTGGTACGACTCCAGCGCCAGGTTGGTGTCCCCTCTTGTTATAGGGCTTTTTTCGTCTAGTTCTTTGGTTTTTAGGCAAAATTCCGGTCTTCTGTAGTATCATTACAAGATCTTCCTTACCTTTTTGCTCGGAACTTGCCAAATGGGTTTCAATTGTTCTGGTCCCTTGGATTTGTCTGTGTAACTTATACAACTGTGCCGATGCTCCTATTCAAGATAGTGGTACCAAAATAATAATTAGTTATCTGATTTGTCATATTATTGTTATATATAAATTTTTCATATATAAAATTACAAGTCACTTTTGTTATAGTAAACTCTCAATATAGTGAAGATTGGCTATAGTGAAGAATTTTTTTAGAACAGAATTATTATTACTATAATAATAGCTTTTCAATATAGTGAATTTCTTAATATAGTAAAGAACTTTTACAACCCAAGGACTTCACTATAATAAGAATAACTTGTATAAAAAAAATATATCAAATTACTATAAACTTTGAAGAAATAATGTTCTTAAATTTATCTATTAATTTAAAATTTAATTTTTTGAAAATATAGAACAAGAGAAGGAGAAAAAGGTAGTACAAAAATTAGATTAAAATTTCGCCAATTTTGCACAAAACAAAAATGTAACTTCACCAAAAACAAATATTTTTTAATTTTAGAATAATGAGTAAATATAAAATTATGCTCTAAACAATTTATTTAGGTGACGGAAGTAGGTTACTTTGTAATAAAAATGGGTTATTTATGTACTAAAGTTGGGGTTTCAATAATAACTTTTTTTTTATCAAAATAATCTACTTTGGGTACTTAAACAAAGTTGTTTGGCATGCAATTTTACTTGTATTTAAAGTTAAACTACATCAGCAAATTTATAGTAGTACAATTTTTTGAAAGATCTTGCAAACTTACAAAAAATTCTGTATATACAATGTATTTCGAAATATTTCACAATGTATTTTGAAATATTTCTGAAATATTTCAAAAGTGAATTCAAAGATATTTTTTGAAATATTTTTTTGAAGACTGGCTGAATTAGTAGATATGTAACCTGGGTTATACCAAGGACACATTGAACTATATTTTCGAAAAAATAAATATATACAATGCACCCTGCGATATACTAATTCATTACATACAATATGTAAACATACCGTAATTTGTAGATCATTTTCTATATAATTTAAATTAATATAAGGTTAGGATAAGAGTAAGGATAAGAGTAAGGGTTAGTGTTAGAAGTTAGAGTAGATAATGGTATATGGGGGGTGTGTCAGTAAAAAGTGACAAATTTTTTTTAAATAAAAGTTTTCTTGACTTTAAGCTCAAATATCTTAACAATATCTTAATAAATTTAATAAATTTTTTTAATTTTAATTCTATATTATTTCAAGATTAAAATAAAAAAATTTTTAGCAAATTTGATTAAATAGTTGTCAAGATATTTTAGTTTAAAAATTAAAAAAATTTTACTAAAAATGATTTGTCCCTTTTCTACTAATTCACTAGTGACTCACCTCTATATACCAAAATTTTGCAAAGAATTTTTTTTGTTAGAGCATAAAAGGTAGTTAAGTAGATGAAATTGATATACAAGCATATCGCAGTGTGCAATGCCTAATTAAGTCCTTTTTGAAATACTTTGAAATTTTGTATAATATATCAAAATTAATCTACAAATCTGTATTACAAGATCAGATTAGATCTTTTGTTTATAAATTAGATCTTCTATTTAGTTTTATGTTTCGTTTTGTTTTTTTTTTGTTTTCATTTTGTTTTTTTTTTTGTTTTCACTTTTTTTTGCTTTTGTTTTGTTTTTTTTTTATTTATTTTTATTTTTTTTACACTTTACAAGAACACTAGCCTTTGCAAGAAAACCAACAACTTTTCGGCACTTTGCAAGAACACTAACTTGACTTTGCATACCAACTCAGACTTCTGATACTTTGCAAAAACACACAACTGATTTCACTAGCAATTTCTAAATTTTCAAAAATGCAAGTTTTTGCAAGTTTTTGTAAGTTTTCGCAAATTTTTGCAAGGTTTCGCTTTATTTATTTTTTCATTTCATGTTTTATGTTTTTGTTTTTTTGTTTTATTTTTAAAAATTTTTTATTAATTTATTTTATTCTGACACTTTGCAAGAACAGAACCCTTATGTCCTGGTACTTTGCAAGAAAACCAATTTAGATTTTTTCAGCACATTGCGACTTTTTTGGCATTTTGCAAGAACATTTATCTAGCCTTCACAATTTCTGAATTTGCAAAAATACGAACTCTTACTTCAAAAAAATGAAGATTTGGGGCTTCGTTTATTTTTTTTATTAGTTTGTTTATATTTTTTGGTTTTTTTTTTAATTTATTTTTTTAATTTTTTTTATTTTATTTATTTCAGACTTCTTTGAAACTTTGCGACTTTTTTGATACTTTACAAGAATACTAGTTTTAACTTTTCTGACACTTTGCAAGAATATACAAGATTTCTTCAGCAATTTGCAAAAGCATCAACATTACTTGCAAATACTTGCAAATACTTGCAAATACTTGTAAAAACTTGAGAAAACTTGAGTTCTTTTTTTTTATTTTTTATTTTTTACTTTTTTTACTATTTTTAGAAAAAGTATTTAGAAAAAGAAAGCAAAATGAAGATTATAGCCAAAACAAAAGAAATAGCCAAAGCAAAGACAATAGAAAACAAAGAAGCAAAAATAATAGCTAACTGCGAGGGTGAGCGGAAATATACGAAAACTTGTGAATACTTGCAAATACTTTCGAATACTTGCGAATACTTACGAAAACTTACAAAAACTGTGTTCTTTTTTTATTTTTTTTTTTACTATTTTTAGAAAGTATTTAGAAAAAGAGAGCAAAATAAAGGTTATAGCAAAACAAAAGAAATAGCCAAAGTGAAGATAATAGAAAACAAAGAAGTGAAGATAATAGCTAACTGTGAGGGTGAGCGAAAATATGTGTATAGAGCTAGTTTTTTGTATATAGTATTAGAATTAAATGCGATGAAATGCGAAAGTAGTTAATAATATAAAATAATACTGTATAATAATGCAATATATAATGAAATATATAATATTAAGATAAAAGCAAGGTCTCACCTTAATATTTAAAAAAAAAATATGTAATATTAATTAAAAATATATATTTAATAAATATAAAAAATAATAAATAAATAAATTGATTGTTCAACTCTTTCTGACGATCCCTTGTACCAAATTTTCCAAGAGCTCAGACCTACGAAAACTATGCAGTTAACATATTTATACACAACAAAACTCTACCAAAGCTGCTATCAGATACAAAGTCCATTCACTGTATGTTCTGCGACTGAAATAGAGATGAAAAAGAACAGTAGACTTATAAGTGAGGCATCTTGGCGGGCTTTGGTGCTATTGAGCAAAGATGTAGCAGAGAAACTCTGGAGCTTTGTTAAGGTCTATGGATATTAAAATAGAAGTAGATACTTGGTTAGATATGTTATTCTATACAGCGTAACTCTTACAACTTCTTTATTTTGGTACTCTTTTCCTGGACTGCTTTGGACGTTTCGAAATTTCACAAAAAGTGGGCAATTCGGCGTACCCCCTCCAAAAGATCAGCAGTGTTTACTCCTTTCAAATCCGGATGCGTCTACCGAAATGGAATTTCCCACGAGGATATTTGGGTTAATGCTTACCAAATAAACAATGACTGGTGTAATAGAGATCGGAGGGATCACGTGTAGAAATTTCTAGATGTTAGACATTTTTTTTTCTTTTCCTCTTTCTAGAATACATATAGTGTTAGATTAGATTTTTTCTATGCAACACTATATAATTTTTAAAGCCTAACACAGGCAAAAATAGTGTCGTCATGGCCGTCTTTTTTTCAGCCTTTTTCTCCTTTTCTCTGCTTTTATTTTTTTTCATTTATCCCCTTCCCATTTATTTCTTGTCATGCTTTTTTTCATTTCATTAGTTTAGCACTTACCATTTTTTTATCCTTTTTACTTTTCTTTCTATTTTGTTGGTAGTTCTTCTACCTAGGAGGCTAGGAGAAGAAGATTGGAAAAGAAGACGGTCATGACGGGCTGGTAAGTCAGGTCGGTGATTCAGGGCAGATCGATCTGAGGTAGATCGATGCAAACCAATGAGGCTAAATTACCCTTGGCAGGTCGCACATAGGTGCTTGAGTATTTAGGTACTTTATAGTAACCAGGTGAGCCACTCTTCGATTCAAACACCAAATGGTGGATGTAAAAAATTTTTCTTTTGGAAAATTATTATCAATAAAGCATTGAAGCGTGACATGATCATCAAGTCCAAAAAAAAAATAAATAAGGTTTATGTAATTTAGCGCATATGCATTGTAATGCACCCATCTGATAAACCAATCAGATTATAGGATCAGGTGTAATGTGAAATCAAGAAAAAATAGTGATCTTTTAAAAAATCGCCTGTTGCTCATAATTTTGTTTATGAAACCACTATTAGTGCTCTAACAAAAAAAATTCCTTGCAAAATTTTACTATAAACTTCTTTCTCGCCAACACACTATTCTAACCTCACCCTAACCCTAACTAACAAAAAAAAGGTTTATTTTGGTTGTTTTGATTTTACGTTATACCAAATCATATAAGGTGCGCTACAGTGCACATGCACAAAAATATTAAATTCAATAAATAAATGAATAAATAAATATAAAATTTGATATTAAAATGCGAAAATTTTAAAAAAATTTTAAAAATATGCGAAATATTGTAAAAAATTGCAGATTTACATGATTATATGTGAAATATTACCTTCTGCGACCCCTAAATGAAATAATTAAATAGAGGTTTGCATTGTTTTATTTGGCCTATTTCGCAATATTTCGCAATATATTTTGCAATATTTTGCAATATATTTCGAAACATTTCGAAAGAAATATATACTGAAATCTTTTGAAAGATTGTGATTCTTTCGAAAGATTTCGCATTAATTGCAATTCTTTCGAAAGATTTCAGTATACAATTTCTTTCAAAAGATTTTGTATATTTATTTTGCTAATGTAATCAAAATTAAACAATTTTATTACCATTTAATTCGTCTCATTAAGACAAATCAAATGGTACCAAAATTACATGATTTTGACTAATACTTTTCAATATACCATAATTTAAACAAAATAAGCTGCACAAGTCAAATTTTAAATTAACATAAGATCATAAATAATTTATAATAAACTAGTCCAATTTTTATAATTTTACTACCAAAATGACTGTCTTGAAGAGGCGATTCCAACAAGCCCTGAATCGCTAAAATTTGACCATGAGATCACAGAATTGTTAAGTTTTTTGTATTGTTTTTGATGAAAATTAGATTAATTACAAATTTGGATATGATCTGCAGTAACACTTATAGCTTTGTATTATAAAAGTTGGAATAATTAACTTAGTAAAAATTATATAAAATTTGAATCTCAACAATGTCTATTTTTATGGCCTCTAAAGCTTGTGAAATTACTCTGTTAGTAGTAGGTTCTGTATTAGAAAACTTACACTACAGGCTATATTCTTACCTTTGGTGGCAAAAAAATAATGATGAAAGTAATAATGAAATTACAAACTACTTTCCAATTTGTATTGGCCAAACTACAAAGATTGTTTTAAATGAAAAAGACTTCTATATTACTATTGTAATAAGAAGCTCAAATAATGCTTTTGCTTCAGGTTTTATTTGTACTTCAGGTGTTTTTTTCAAGCAATGTAGAATGTACCGTAGGTTTCCGAAAATAAGCTACCTCCAAAAGAAGCTACCACCAGATTTTTAGAAAAATTTTTAAAAAAATCGTTAACAGTCACTACATATAAAACTTTTTTTTTACTATGTAAACTTCAAAAGGTCGAATAAGTAAAGTTGTTCAGCGTAACGAAATACTGCAATTTGATTGGCTAAAATTTTTAAAATTTTAAAAAATTTTTAAACTTTAATATTAAATAAAATTTGAACCAATGACCCGTTTTGGATGATTTTACTACCAAAATGTTCATCTCAATGAAATGATTCCAACAAACCTTAAATCATCAAAATCCAATTACTGGATCCCAAGATCGTTATAAATTTGTATTGTTTTAATTATATTAGTTTTGTATATATTAAAAATTATTATTAAAGATCTTATAAACTTTAATATTGAATAAGTTGTGAACCAGCAATCCGTTTTTAGATGATTTTTACTACCAAAATGCTCATCTCAGTAAGACAATTCTAATGAATCTAAAATCGTTAAATTTTGATCACGGGATCCCAAGATTGTTATAGATTTGTGTTATTTTTAATTGATTTAATATATTTTATATTAAAATAACACAAATCTATATTTCGAAAATTTATACAAAACTCTTTCCAACAATCACTTGGACCAAATTTTCCTACCGAAAGAAAACAAAAATTTTTCTTGTTAGAGAGTTGCCTATACATAAAGTATAGTAGGACAACACAGAAATACGGTTCTTACAAAGATCAATCGGGCTGGAGGACTCCTTTGTATATTCGACATGCAATCCAGAAGCGTCCTTTTACAAGATAACTGGCAGGTAGTGCCTTTGTACGAGAAATTTTAGTGGGGATATGAGTTTCTCTCCATTGACAAAATATCATGTGATAAAACAGTAGGTAATAACAAGAAAATAAGTTTTCTGGACCCACGTTCCTTCAAGTTAGATACAAGTGACTCCCTTTTCGCTTTCGCTCCACTCTCTTTTTTCTTCAAATTTTTTCAAAAAAGTGGGCGATTTAGCTTACCCCTAGTAAAAGATCAACATTGTTTATAGTTTCTATTTTCGGACGAACTCAGTTGAATGCAACCACATATTTGTTTTGAACAACACATCGCTACTCCATGTAACAAGGATCTTATATCTATGGTGAAAAGAGATATTTGAAATGAAACGTTAGTCGGAAGGGTCTATTAATATTAAAGCGAAGCTTTACAATAGAGATATACAATTGTTGCAGTTGTTATATAGTTTTTGTTTATGCCTGGCATGGGTTATAATAGTGTACTTATCATAGATTGTTTCTTTTTTTCTGCCCTTTTCTTCAGTTTTTCTTTTTCTTTTTTGCATTTATTTTGAATTTTGTTTAGTCTTTAGTATTACCCCTCTTTTTTATCTCCCCTTTTATTTTCTTGATATGTTTTATTTTTCTTAGTTAGTTGGAATTTGAATCCTTCTGCTCGAGAAGCTTGGAGAAGAAGGTTTAGGAAAAAAGTAGGTAATTATGATAAGTTAGGACATAAACACTAAACAGTGATATATTAAGCAGTCATGCAGAAGACTTGATATGGAGTTAAAGTTTACTATAGCAGATCGAACATGGGTAATTTGGACTTTAGTCACAAAGAACCGGGTTAGTCAGTATTTAAAATTTAGGTAGGCTTCAGCCCTAACTTGTATAAAACCTTAGTGTTAATTATATAAACCTAATAAAGTACTGGCATAATTGCCAAATTATAAAAAAAAAAAAAATATCACAAATCTATAATGATCTTGGGATCCTATAATCAGACTTTAACAATTTTAGTTTCATTAGAATCGTCTCACTGAGATGAGCATTTTGGTAGTAAAATCATCTAAAACGGATTGCTGGTCTACAAGTTATTCAATGTTAAAGTTTATAAGATCTTTAATAATAATTTTTAATATATACAAAACTAATATAATTAAAGGAGAAAGTTAAATCCTGGGTTCCCAAGTCGCAGGAAATTGGCTAGTTGCGGCAGCATACAGGCTTGAGATACTTACCCAATGTGATAGAGGCAGCTGCATGGCTTGAAATATGAACTCCTGAGAATTATACTAGTAAGGAAACTAGGTATACCAATTTGGAAGCAAAAAGTGCCTACCTGGAATCACATACACCAAATTGGAAGTAATGATATTAGGAAATGTGTGTAAAGTAGTGGACATGTGAATACTAATGGTTAGTTGAGGAAAAGAGACATCCAAAAACTAGGCTAGCTATATAAATAGGAGTATAGTAGGCTCTGGTAGGAGGACCCTGGACATCTTTCATATAGGTCATATTTTTTTTAGCAAATTAGTTAAAATTTAAACCAAGGTTCAAATTTAAAATTTGGCGAATTAGTATTAATTTAAATAATGGTCACATATTGAATTTTAGCGAAATATTTAAAATTTTGCATTGTTATATTTAATATTTTGGCAAATTTATTCTTTTTTGAGAGAATTACATCAGGAAAATAAAAACATTAAAAACAATAAATAAATAAACAAATAAATAAAGTAAAAAAAGCACATTATTTTTTATTTACTTTGGTAAAAAAAGATTTGTACACTACGTGTATTATTTATTTATTGGGTTTAATTTTGGTCTATAATTTATATATTATGTGGATTTGCAAATCAATTAATAGTACCCTTGTATATACACGTATCGTTTTTTAAATTGTTCGTTATATCGTTTATTTTATATCATTTATTTATTTTTTTTTATTTGATAATCCGCCTGTCAACCAGAGAATGGCGAAATGTGGCGTTCTTCCATCTAAAGTTTTTTTCTTACTAAGTTAACGATACATGACCACTAATAGAAAGTTGTAGAGCTCGTTGAGACGCATCTAACGGTGGTTAGATCATCCAAATCGGTCCAGTGGGTGGCGAGTTATTGCCAAAAAACGATTGGCCGACTATATAAAAATCCGTGACGGAAATTACATATGAAAATCACTATAGGCGAAATGTGGCGTGCTTCCATCTAAAAGTTTTTTTTCTTACTAAGTTAACGATGCAGCCCACTAATTAAAAGTTGTATAGCTCGTCGAAACGCATCTAA
>QKWP01000079.1:72111-112725 GCA_003550325.1 Gigaspora rosea | reverse complement strand
TTTTTTTTTTTTTTTTAAACATTTAAATTTAAATTTTTTTTTAACCATTTAAGTTTAACTTTTTTTTATATTTATTTACATATTTTTTTTGAATTTGTTTTTTTTATTTATTTATTTAAGTTATATTTATATTTTTTTATTTTTATTTATTTATTTTTTTTTTTTTACATATAAATTTTTTTTTATTTATTTTAAAATTTATTTTTTTTTGACTTTATTATTTATTTTTATTTAAGACTTATTCTTATTAATTTATTATTTTAATTTATTTTTAAGATTTTTACCGGTAATGATCAACCGGATATAAATAAGTTATTTTTTTTTGTTCTTCTTTTTTATTGTATATAGTACTAACGTTTACTGTAATATATTTGTTTAGTCCATTTTGGTATTTAAATAAGCAGCTTAGAATCAAGAATTATCTTTGCTAGAGGTCTGAATCGATGAATAATATTCACTGAATATTCAATATTCAAATATATAATTTTTCACTGAATGAATATTCTAATATTTAAAATTTCACTGAATATATTCATTGAATATTCATTGAATATATATATATTTATATAATTTTATAATTTTATTTTATTTTTTAATAATTTATTTGCAATTTTATTAGCTAATTTAAATGAATAGTTATATAATTTTTTAAAATTGAAATATATATATATTTAATATTCAATGAATATTCAGTGAATATTCGAATATCGTTCAAAATTTTTGAACGAATATTTGAATAATAAAATATTGAACAAATAAATATTCGAATACTTATTTTTTGACCAAGTAAGACCTCTAATCTTTGCCCGAAAGACCCAATATTGGGTTAATACTGTATAAAGAATGTTCTTCCACTCTTGGAACTTAAAAGAATTGGCAACTCAAGGCAAGGTGTTCTTTTGTTGCGCGTTTTCAGTGGCATGTTACTGTCGTTGGTGTAATTCGTACAGCGAAGTAACAGTTTCGATTTTTTTTTTGTTTCAGCATTTATTGTGCAGTACTAATTCTTTTCAGATTCAGAATAGGTAATATCGCATCTTGCTTTTTTGGTGCATTACGTTTGTCATCGGTGCCATTTCGTTTGTCGTCAGTGCTGTTTCGTTTGTTATTTCATTTGTTGTTTTGTTCATTGTACTGTGTGTTAGGTTTTGGGATTTAGTAGATAGGAAAGTTAGTGGTTAGATTATATTAAATGTTTAGGTAAAAGGACAGTCTCTACAGTGTTTGTATGGCATATATGTGCTGTTTGTATAGTGTCTTTATAGTGTTTGTGTGGTGTCTTTAAGGTGTTTTGTGGTGTCTCTTGTAATATGTTTTGTGGTTTTTTTTTAATAAAAATACATTATTTTTATTATTTTTGTGAAATTTATAATTGACCAATACAGTATTATGTTTTTGTAATTATATTATTAAAATATATGAATATTTGAATATATTCTTTTATTATTAATATATAAAAATTTAGCTAGGATTTAATATTTAGATGAGCATATAGTAATTTATTATTATTTGTATTTTTTACGATCTGCGCAAAAACTGGATTAATTTTTAATAATTGTTTTTTTTAAAAAATTTACACAGATAGAACTATACTAAAAAAACTTCCCGATGTACAATCTGCACAGATTATTGAATTGTTAAAGATCTGTACAAAAATTTAAAAAAAATTTTAATGGCTATCAGCAGAGTTGCAGAATTGTGCAGATTATTAATTACAGTTTTAAAAATTTGCTCTATATTTATTTACCCGATGCTAGATGTTATAATTTAGTTTTTAGCAAATTACTATAAAATTCATATGTAATAATCTAACTTTTAGCAAATTTACTTGATTTTAGAAGTGGCAAAAACGTCTAAATTCATGCAGATCAGTTATGACCTATATAAGAGATGTCCAGGGTCCTATACAAACCTTACAAAGCCACGAGCCCTAGCAATTAACTTTATACTAACTTCGTTACGGCACCAATAACAGCTCTTACGACTAGTATTGGAATATGACCAGGTCATAACAGATCATATCAAAGTTTAATTAGTAAGATTATATGACAATAGTTATTTAATTTCATTAATTAAACTTGGTAATATAATCTGTCTTGACTTTGTCAAATAATCTTAGCAATTGAACTTAGTAATATGATCTGTTATAACCTGTTATAAATTTTTTGTGATATGACTAGGTTGCGAGACAGATCGGATTTGACCTGTAAATTCGCGGGTCGGGTCAGGTTCAAATTATAGACCCATTATAAATCGGGTCAGGTTCGGGTCAGGTCTATTAAAGTATCAGGTCGGGTTTGGGTTTCTGTTCATTGACCCATAAAACCTGATCATACCTGATATAATTTTAAAAAAATTAGGTAGCTATAAAATGCAGTCACGCTAAAACCAAGAACTTTATACGTATAAGTACTTCTTAATAGAATATATTATTTACATTATACTGTATAAAAACGATCACTTTCAGATCTAAATAAAACTATTATAGTTTCAAAATGGTTTGAAAAATCTTCAACTGTGACCCGTTAGGCAAAAACCGGTTAACAACCGGCTATCCGAAACTGAAACCGATTATATAATTAAAACAGATCATCCGATTATAATTGGGTGACCCGGTTACCTGATTATAATTGGGTGACCCGGATACCCGATTATAATCGAGTAACCCGGTGTCATGCTTTAAATTTTTTTTTTGTTAGTAATTTTATCGATATTTATTTATTATTTTGGCATAGCTTGTAGCATAGTCGGGTGATCGAATCTTCAAACGGGGGATCAAATTTCCAAACGGGAGATCAAATCTGCAAACGACTGATTAAATCTCCAATCAAAGGATTAACAAATTAAAATATATATAAGGGTTTAGTTTCCACTTATGAGTAAATAGTGAACAAATAGTTAACGATTGTAGATAGTATTTAATATTGTTGTAATAACCCGATGTATTGATTCATATTAATAAAGAGAACTCTTATATCTGTAATTATGTGCGTTAGTTTATTGTTTTAAACTATTTAACCTTAATCACTTTTTTGTTCATGATCAAACTAAACTAAACTGGCATCAGAGAAAACATCGTTATGTAGAAAAAAAAACAAATTAGTATACAGAACTGATATTACGACATCAACAGCATCAGCACACCACAATGAAAAGCGAAATACTACTAATCAGCAACACCAGCAACGACAACACCAATCAACAACGACAACGACTGAAAAAGGAAAAGTACAGCACAAAGAAAAAGGCAAATTAGTATTCAGGCACTAGTTAAAGCGAAATGACAGCACGACATCAACAGTACCAGCAAAAATGAAATACCACTAATAGTGATACCTGACGAAATAACAAAACCTGACGAAACGATAAGTTTCGTTATTGACGAAACTTGACGAAACTTATGGTTTCGTCATTTCGTCAAGGTAAAATTAGTTTCGCAAGGAATCTATAACTACTAATCGGCAGCACCATCAAGAACGGCGCAAACCAACGACGATATCGACAAAACGCTAAAAGGTAAAGCCAGTACTATTGCACAGGAGAAACGTTGCTATGTAGTAAGTGGTAAGTAGAAAAAATATATATTAGTCAACGATAAGTGAAAAAAAAGCAAAGTGATGTGAGAAAAAATAAAAATAGATATATAGATCGTCTCTCATCTGTGTAACCAGAGCAATTTAAATTTAAAATCGTATAACTTATAAATTAACTGATTAATTTATTAAACGGATATCCGGGTCAATCAAATATTTATTTATAATCGTCTATTAACCGGATATCCACTTATTACATTAAAAACCGGTTTGACAAAACTATTATCCAATTAATAAATTTTTCAGTTCGGGTAATAGGTTACACAGTTACCCAAATGATAGGTTGGAACCCTAAAAACCGTTAAAAAAAATTAAAATATTAAAAAAAATATATTAATAAATAAAAAGCGAATAAAAATGAAGTAAATATATGCTCGTCTAAATATTAATTGCTAGTATCATGTAGTTATCCAACTACATGTATATTAACTTAGGCTTATGGGTCTTTTCACGCTTCGCTTTTCCCTTAACTGGTGTATCGTACAGGTATACTACTACCACGAAAGCAATACAATTAACGGTTTCTTAACTAAAGGTTGTTTTAGAAAACCAAACTTCTTGGTCGATTCCCTTAAAGGATCATGACCCTTATATATTAACAATTATTGCGTTACTATTACATGAATTAGACTTTTAATTAATTTTTATAATTATGCAAAACCTGATCACGCTATATTACATATCCCGATCCTAATTGATCCCCATCATATTATACAAACCGATTACATAGATTATTGGTATTAACATAACATGAGCTAGACCCATGTATTTCATCCTTGAAGTCAATATCACCTCTATTTGGTTCGTGATTTCTCTCAAAACTTTTACCATTAATTATATATCCGTCATAATTAATATTCCCAATCAAATTACGATTAATTATACCTGCTTCTTGATCATGATCTAAACTAGCATAACTATCTATATTAGGTCTCATTATGACAATAAACATTAACATCACAATATACAACATTATTTTTTTTACAAATATTAGTTCCGACCTTTATACTAATATAAAACCTCACAAGTATTTATCTATCAATTTCATTACATTTTCTCGCTTTCAATCTTTTTACTTCTTCAACATTTTTCAATACAACTCCACCATTGCTAAATCGTTCCTTTTTATTACTTATGGTTTTGATACCACTATAATTGGCTTTACATGCCCATCCACCTAAATTGATTGTTTGACAACTAGACTTAAGTATGAATTGAGTATAATACTTACAATGTTTAGCCAAAATTTTAATAGTCTAATACTATTATCAATATCCTTTTTCCAAGTCATATCAATTTCCTCCCTGAGATCAGCTACCTTAATTTCATCATTCACTTCAGCTCCAATATCATTACGATGACATTTAACAGCCTATACGTCTTAGTAGCACTATTCATCTTTAATGGCAATAACCAAGATTGCTCTTTTCATTATCATAACCTATCTCTTTAGATGTTTGATAATTAATGAATGCTTTTTGATCATACTTTTCAAACCCACTTTCATAATTTTGATTATTTCTTATGACTGACAATAACTGATCAACTTTAGCTTTCAAGTCATTTAACCAACAATTTCCTGCTTCGATGATCATATCATTCCTGTACTCAACATTATCAGATTTGTATGACATTTTTCATTTATTCCACATTCCTGGTTTTTATCATCACCAGAATATATATTTATTACATCGTAGGTTACATTATATTCACCATTCAAAACATTGTTATTCTTGACTTCCCTTTTATTTCGATAACATCAATCAAGGTCATTTATTGCAATAACACTTTCCATCTTAGTCGATTGTTGATAACAAACAAATGTATTTCTGATTTCAACTTTAGGTATATTTTTTTTTCTAATATTCGTTTGTCCTATTTTATTACCAATATCTTCTAACTTGTTATTATATGATTCTTCTTTATTTGCTTGTACGATTTCATCATTAATTTTCACTTTAACAATTAACACCAAATCCTTTGCCTCTTTATACGTCATTGGGCACATTATTTCAACTCTCTATCGATACCATTGATGCAACCCAAACATATACCAATATGTCTCCTCATAATTCTTGATTATTTCTTTTAGAGGGCATCCATAAATAACGTTATGTACCCCCTCATAGTAGCGCTGGACCTCCCCTCTACTATATAAAAAAATTTTCAAAATCCGTATATTTATATATAAAATTTTACAAAAACTTGAATATATTATGATCCAGTGGTCCAATTTGGATGATTTTGGTACCATTCGATTCGTCTCTATAAGACGAATCCAATGGTACCAAAATCCTTTCATTTGGATTGCTGGATCACGTTTTATTAACGAAATACTATTGATTTTATAGTAATTTTATAAGAAAACATAATAACCAATAGTATTTCGTTAATAGAACGTGACCCAGTAATCCAAATCAAATGAAATTGGTACCATTCGAATCCTCTCCTCGAGACGATTCGAATAGTACCAAAATCATCCAATTTGGACTACTGGATCAAGTTTTAGACAAATTTTAATAAAAAAATTGCGTTATGTTAGGGGGACCCCCTACATAGTGGAAAATCGTTATATTTTGGGGGACCCCCCTCAAACATAATGTTATTTATAGATGCCCCTTACTAAAGCTACAAGCGTCTTATAATGGTAAGTGTATATTAATATAGATTCATTGTCTATTTGCTTTATACTTCACATCTCTATAACCCCTTTTACTATTGGCTTCTTTAAACTGTACTATGTATTACATGTTTTGATTTTGATCATCTTGCACATTCACGGCCTTTGACTCTTCAAGACTTACAATACAACTCTATTATGCCTCACATTATCATTCCATCTTTTCAATTCACTATACTATTCATACTTCCAAAGAAAGTCCACCATCTCAACAACACTGCGATCATAAAATCGTTTTTCAAAACTATCAAACGTTGGACGTATCACACCACTATTTCACTATTTTTCAGGTAACAACAGCCTTTGTTGCTTTATTATATTCACATACTTCACTAACGTTGCTCTTTAACTTGCAATACTATATACTGCAAGAGAACTGTCACTTGATCCTTAATCTTTGTTTTCAGACCTATTTGTCTTAAAATTTAAATGCTTACTTCACCAGGTTCGCAAGTTTCACTGTTCTTTGTACTATGAATTATCACTTGGCACTTCTAAGTTCACCGATCCAAGAACTTAACTAAGTAATTGTAACGAGACTTCTGTTCGCTTATCCAGGTTCTTTTTATCACATAGTTATCCAACTACACATATATTAACTCAGATTTATAGGACTTTTCACACTTGGCTTTTCCTTAGCTAGTGTATTGTACAGGTACTACCACTATAGCAAAGGCAATGCAATCAACAGTTTCTTAACTAAAGGTTGCTTTAGAAAACTAAACTTCTTGGTCGATTCTCTTAAAGGATCACGACCCTTATATATTAATAATTATTGCGTTACTATTACATGAATTAGACTTTTAATTAATTTTACAATCATGTAAATACACGAACCGATTATATAGGTATTGGTATTAATCGTGACACTAGCATATTAAATGCTAGCCAAATTTTCAAAATACATTCGAATATTTTATATATATTTAAATAATTTTTGCATTCACTGTGTAGAAATACCATCATTTGTTTTTAGCAACAGCAGGAATCTGATCGGGTATTTTGTCTAACCCAAATCTAATAAGAAAGATAATTTTCTTTCAAAAAAACATAAATTACCTTTTTCCAGGTTTTTTCATGATCACCATGCTTAGTATGATGGGTAGCACAGATTATTTCGCAAAATTTTCAACACAACAAACTTGAATCCCCAAGTTATTTCTATCTTGTTTAGATATGTGCAGTTCTTCTATTACGCCAATACAAAGAACCTTAACTGTTAAAGGTATTACTAATACCTTTAACAGTTAAGAACAAAAGAACTGCACATGCCTAAACAAAATAGGAATAACTTGGGGATCAAGTTTGTTATGTTGAAAATTTTGCGAAATAATCTGTACTATATATCATGACGGTCAATGTATAAAGTTCCTGGTTTTAGTGCGACTGCCTCGCACAGCTACCTTAATTAAAATAATAATTTTCACTCATCCTTGAATGTGAGCATAAAAATGATCAGGTTGGATGAGTCAGAACAGATCAGGTTGGGTTTTGGAATGGACCCGACCAGAACCCGATAAAAAATTTTTATGACAGGTCGGGTATGGGTCAGGTTTTAATCAGATTTGGGTCGGGTTTAGAAGAACTTGACACATTCTGTATCCCAGATATGGCCTGTTATGACTAGTCATAACAGGTCATATTACAAAAAAGTCATATAACAGATTATAACAGGTCATATTACTAAGTTCAATTGCTAAAGTCATTTGACAAAGCCATAAGAGATTATATTACCAAGTTTAATTAATGAAATCAAATAACTATTGTTATATAATCTTACTACCATAAATTACCGTGGAAAATATCCCTATGATCGGTACCTCCTTGATTTGTACTGGGTCCACTTCAAGGGCATTGAACATAGTATTTTGTAAAATACCCGGGTACAAATTAATAACTATATATAAGTTGTTTTAAACTTTATATAATATTATTTAATTATAAGAATTTTACTAAATCTCACCGGCGGTGATCGTCACCGCTCTATAATAAACTTTTTTAAAAACTAAGATTAGGGTTTAGGGTTAGGGTTAGGATTAGAGTTAGAAAAGCATATTATATATAAAATTTTGCGCTAAAAACTTTTACTTAGTGCCCGAAGATAAGTTATCATAGTAAAATATTTTGTTGTTTAAGATTTTTTAGATTTTTCTTAGTTTCGTTATTTTTTTGTTTTTGTTTTGGTTATACAAGATCCTACGATCTAATTGGTTGAACATATAAGCGGTGATGATCACCACCGGTGAGATTTAGCAAAACTCTAATTATAAGGTTACTTATATTCATTTAAACATTGAGATCATGTGTTTCATCAGCTTTTATAGCCAGACCTCTTTAAGTGCACCTTCTATAAGTGCATACCCTCTTTAAATATATGCGCAATGCTTACTGGTACTTGACTTCTATATAAATGCACTTTTTTTATTACCGTATGTTTCCGAAAATAAGCTACTTCCTAAAATAAGCTACCCCCCAGTTTTGATCCAAAAACATCAAAACGCCTTTGACCCGAAAATAAGCTACCCCTTTGTTGCGCCAAAAGATATTTAACAAAATTTTTAGTTCTGAAAATAAGCTACTCCCACGATCGATAAACGTTGCTACATAGTAAAGTCTAAATTTTACTAAGCAAATCGATCAAAGTCACATAAGTAACCTTGTTCAGCAGATCAAAATACGCGTACTCTAAAAATTTCATAAAAATCAGAGAACTTTTTATTATTTGACGTTTAATTTTTACGTTCAACAGTTTTTTTTTTTTAAAAAAAAACCATTGAACGTAAAATTAAAAGTCAAATAATAAAAAGTTTCTGATTTTTATGAAATTTTTAGGGTACGCGTATTTTGATCCGCTGAACAAGGTTACTTACGTAACTTTGATCGATTTGCTTAGTAAAATTTAGACTTACTATGTAGCGATTATAATCGATCGTTTTATAAGTTACCCCGATTTTTTTTGCATATTTATTTATTGTTTATAACATATTTATTTATTGTCTACAGCATATTTATTTATTGTCTACAGCATATTTATTTATTTATTTTACTTGTTAGAGTTTTGTATTCGAAAATAAGCTACCCCTTTGTTGTGCTTTAAATTATTTAAAATAGTAAATAACCCGAAAATAAGCTACACACAGTTTTTTTTTGTTAAAAATCGGCAAAAAATGGTAGCTTATTTTTAGAAACATACGGTATTCTCTATATGCTCATTATTAAAGTGTAATTCTAAAGGGGTGTACTTAGAGAGATCAGACTTTATTAAGAACAATTTCGAAAGTTCATACAATAAAGTCAATTGGTGATCTTTTATAGCCGTTTCGATAACAAGGTCTAATGTTCAAGATTTTTTTTTTGTGTTTTTGTTTTATTTTACGTCTGTTATTTTCCAAGTTAACTTTAGCACCTCGCAATGCCATGAATATTAAAAATGAAAAAGCTGAACAATATGTCAAAGATTTAAGTCAGACAATACAAAAAATCCAGAAAAATTTATATAGCTTTATTATAGATTTAATGTATATGAATTTAGCAGTAAGTTTATTTAAACTTTAAATTTATACTATTACAATTCTTAACTCCATTAATTCATGAAATTTTCTACCTTGTTTTGGTCATAATAATATTTAAAATCCTCTTCCTGAGCCAGAAAATTTTGCAGGACCAAAAAATCTTGTGGCAAAAGGCACAGTTAAGACGAAAGCTTTGCTGAAACAAAACTTAAGTCGAAAGGTTTTGTTGTTCCATTTTGCTGGAATAGAAGATCTTGTAGTGGAAGGCGTTGTTGAGATGAGAGGTATTGTTGAAATGGGAGTTCTTGTCAAAATAAATAATTGTTAAGGTGGATTGTTTACTATTAAATCGAAGTACTGTATCTTTTTACCATTGCTAAAAATATATTCATTGACTTCGTTATTGTTATTTTCAACACGATCATAGTCAAAAATTAAATCGTCTTTTGATCCATTAGTTGCAATTGAAATGTCATAACATTTAAAGGAGTGTTGAATTAACCCAATATCAATATCATCCTATGCATGTTTAACCCATTCTGCAATAATATTATAAGGAGGTCGTTTAATTCGGCCAGATGGGGTTAATTCTCTTATTTTATATGATATTCATTCATCATATGGGGTGAAGTCAATAAAAATAGGACAAATCTATCTAATAAATTTGTCCCATTTCTATTGACTCCACCCCATATATAAGGGCTGTGACATATCAGTCATCCGATTTGTCACACAATATTAGATGTAAATTTCATATATATGAAATTTTAAAAAATTATATATAAAATTACTATAAACTTTGAAGCTTTAATTTTTTTCAACCTACATATTAATTTAAAATTAAATTTCGCAATTATATAGAGCAAAAGGAGGTGAATAAAAAAATCTTTTCTGCCAAGCCACAGTTTTGCTATTTTTGCACAAATCGAAAATGTAACTTTGTCAAAAACAAATATTTTCCAATTTTAAGATCATAAATATATGTAAAATTATGCCCTGAACAACTTTACTTAGGCGATCTTCATAGGTTACCTTGTAAGAAAAATAAGTTGTCTATGTACAAATGTTAAAATTTTTAACTTTGCAATATAAAACTTTTTTTTCATTAGGTAACCTACTTTGGGCACTTAAGCAAAGTTGTTCAGCATGTAATTTTACTTGTGTTTGAAGTCAAAATGTATTTTTTGGCCATTTACTAGGTGAAAAAAATGGGGTCAAAGTTAAAAAAAATTTTTTTCTTAAAAAATTTTTTAGAAAAAAATTTTTTTTTTAACTTCGACCCCATTTTTCACCTAGTAAATGACCAAAAAAACGTGCTTTGACTTTAAATACAAGTAAAATTACATGCTGAACAACTTTGTTTAAGCGCCTAAAGTAGGTTAGGGCAGTGTCATTAATCACCTGATTATTTTTTATCAGAGGCCTACCCCCCCTCCCTCTTCCTCAATATATAAATAGTCAGGTTCTTATATATAATTTCAACTTTTTTTACCCCCTCCCCCCCTAAAAAATCACCTGATTTTTGTTACTCCCCTTACCTAATGAAAAAAAAAGTTTTATATTGCAAAGTTAAAAATTTTAACGTTTGTACATAGACAACTTATTTTTCTTACAAGGTAACCTATGAAGGTCGCCTAAGTAAAGTTGTTCAGGGCATAATTTTACATATATTTATGATATTAAAATTAGAAAATATTTGTTTTTGACAAAGTTACATTTCGATTTGTGCAAAGATGGCAGAACTGTGGCTTGGCAAGAAAGGTTTTTTATTTACCTCCTTTTGCTCTATATAATCGCAAAATTTAATTTTAAATTAATATGTTAAAAAACATCAAAGCTTCAAAGTTTATAGTAATTTTATATATAATTTTTTAAAATTTCATATATATGAAATTTACATGTGATGTATCGGATAACTGATATATTATATAATATCATTTTATCATAAAGCTACTCACCTCCCCTACATAAGACCAATTAGCCAATCAAATTGTATAATTAGTCTTATGTAAAAATTTTTTTGACCCCCTTCCCCTCTAGGATATTATATAATATCTGTTATTGCCCTAACTCTAATTTATTAATATAAGTAAAAAATATGTATACTAATAGTAAAAAAATATGTATACTAGTAGTATAAAAAAAAAAAGTGCCTCTTTGCTTTAAAAGATTTATTAATCGATACATCAAGTGGTTGAACTTTCGATGTTAATCCTCCAGGAATAACTGCAATATTAGTGTTTTTTCAAAAAAATTACTTTTAACGGACGAAACTAGATGACCTTTGAAAGAATTTAGTACTAATAAGAATCGTAGATTATTAGAAGTTGGTATTAGTGATGCCATTGAAATTGATTTTTGAAAAGGCCTATTTCGTCTTTATTAGAGAAAATTAAAATTTTTTATAAGGAAGAGCAAATAAAATTTATATAGTTATGTTCCTTATAATTTCGTCTATTCAAAAAAAGTATCAAATAATTTCGTCTTTCAAGTAAAATAGGTCAAAAACAATTTTGTCTTCAAATTTTAATTTCAGGTTTTAGAACCCGAAATGCTTTTGTCCTCATATATAGTTGGTATACAATTGTTCCAAATTTGGTTTATCATTTCCACTTCGTTCATCTATCCTTTTTCATTAGCTTTAATAATTATGTCTTGAAAGGTGTGGCGACTTAGGGAAGTTGGTAAGTTGTCACCCCAAGTGGCAGGTCTAGAGTTCAAATCCCACTGGCGACGCTTTTGAAAAATAGACCTGTGTTCTGGTAACTGTGTCTTGTCGATCGGTTGGGTACACCACCTGTAGTCCTTGGTTACCATCTTGAATGGGAGCTTTCGGGCGAAATTGTGTTTTGTTATACAGACAAATCCAAGGAACCGGAAAAACAGAAACCCATTTGGCAAGTCCCGAGTGGAGAGGTAGCTAGACTTTCGACGGTACCGGGGAAAAAGATCTTAGCGGTGACTGACCGGAAAACTGAACAGGCAAGAGCCCCTATGGCAAAGAGGGCCCACCAACCTGGCTGCCGAAGTCATACTGGAGGAAAAGGTCATGTGTTATAGAAGCATGAACCAAGGAAAGGGAGACCTTAGGCACCTAAAGCCTGGCAGACCGATCCTTCCGCGCCAACTGGATTGGTAGTCTAGGATAACTGGGGAAAAGGATCCAAAGGGTGACTGACCGGGTACTGGGGTCTAGTGAACTCCACAAGAGCAGTAGTAGGTAATGGTAGCGGTTGCAGGGTAACCCCCTGACTGCAAGTTGTTTGCCTCGGTGAATGCGTAAGGTACCGAAAATGTAGGTGAATACCTGTGGGGAACAGATATCACTCTACTAGGTTTACCACAGGGGCAAATGCTCTCCAATAGGTGTTTGGCTAAAGCTTCAGAGTACTTTTAATAGTGAATTACTCGAAAGGGTATATTGGAAGGAACATTGAACATGGGTAGAAGCCAGAGAGTTTAAATAGGCAATCCCCTAGTTGGGTTGCAGGTATGGTATCTAGTGTAGAACCTTTGGGCGGACTACTTAAATTAGACAACCAAAAGTTGTACGTGTGGCTAGTTGTACTCTCGTTATACAAATGTAATATGTAGCACAGTCATATTGACCGGGCCAACCCGTTTGGACCAATAAAGTGCTAGGGTACCTAAGTGGTCACCTTAATATTAAAAAAAAAAAAATTAATAATTATGTCTTGTGGAAAATCGAGTCATGGAATATTATTTAATTTAAAAATGATCATTGGTGATAATTTTCTACCATTTGCCATGCATGTGAGTACAAGGTGAAACAGGATTTTTTATAACCTCAAGTTCTAACACTAATAGTCTTGCTTCCTTTATTATCAATAGTTATATTGTTTGGTATATTAAAAGTAAGAGGGGTTTCATCCATATTGCCCATTAATGATAATGGGTAATTATGTTGAATATGATGGTATTGAACGAAATTTAAGAATTCCTGTTGCTGTACTTCTAACTCTTCTAGTAATTTTTGAGCAAAAGTTGTTCTGTGACGATTACTAAAATTATAATGCCGTAAAAAACCATTGAGTTACTTGCTACTTCACTTAAACTTGTTAATATTAGGATATTGACAGGTATATTGTAGGGACTTTGCTAGTACTACTGCTTTTATTTGTACTATATTACGACTAACTGGTTTTAAATTAGCACGTAAAGATTTAACTCATTCAGCAAGTTCTGCTTCAAGATTAGGGTAATTTGGTCAAGAACCAGCATTAAGCCATTTAACATGAGGCTGGGCTAATAGTGGCTTTTTCATTTTTTTCTCCAGTCCCAAATTTGATTAGATTGAATCTGAAATCTGTTAGCTATTCCACAAACAGTAGCACCAGGAACTCTTTCAAGATAAGAAATAACAAAAAGTTTTTCCCAAGCTGTCCACTGTCTTTTTCTAGAATTGTTGCAAGAATACATCCTATAATCAAAAGATAAGATTTTTTTTTTAGAAAGCTCACTCTTAAGGAATGTTTTATCTTAGTATAAAAAAACACAACTTCAAAAAAAAACACTTAGAAAGGTTTATATATGGCATCTTATAAACAAAAAAAAATTTAGCACTAAAAAAAAAATTTATTATAAAAAAAAATTTTAACGCAAAAAAAAAAAATTTTATTGTAAAAAAAAAAAAAAAAACATATGCTCTGATTTTTGGAATTTATAAAAAGAGCATATTTTTTTTAAAACTTTAAAGCTATTTAATTTTTGATCTACTGGTCCATTTTAAATGATTAACTACCAAAATGTTTATCTCTTTAAGACGATTCCAACAAGCCCAAAATCACAAAAATCCAATTACAGGGTTATGAGAAAATGTACTGTCAAATAGGTGATACACCTGAAATTGGTTTGATCTATGTCAAACCAATTTCAGGTGTGTCACCTATTTGATAGTACATTTTCTTATGACCCTGTGATTAGATTTTTATAATTTTTAGCTCATTGGAATTGTCTTAAAGAGACGAACAGTTTGGTAGTAAAATCATTTTAAAATGGACCAGTAGATCAAAAATTATTTAGCTTTAAAGTTATAAAAAAATAAGCTTTTTTTATAAATTCCAAAAATCGGAGCATATGAAATTCTTTGGTGAAAAAAAAACATATATGGTATACAGAAAAACCATATATAAAGCCTTTTGGAACCGAATATATAATGCTATATGTAAGGCTTATAAAACTATTATATTTAAAGCCTATCGCTATTAATTATTAAAGACAATGAAAAACCGTATATCATTTATACTAGTATTATTTCCATTTACTAGTAGTATATCCCCTTTACAAAAGACCTCCATATAATATACCCTCTTCCATACAATATACCCAGGGTACAAATCAAATTTTGGTCACGTGAAACTTAAACCACCCAGGTATCTTATACAGTAATTTACGGTAATTAAACTTTGATATGACCTGTTATGACCTGGTCATATTCCAATACTGCCCACGACAGCTCCCACATTGGCTTCAGGCTTTTGAAGACAACTCTATAGCTCCAAAGATGGTTCTAACGATGTCTCTAGTGACGGCTCCAACAATGGTTTCAGCGATGCTCTAATAAAATAATCAAAAAAAAAAATTTAACGTTAATAAATAAAAAAAAATAACATTTAAAAAAAAATATATAAATAATAATAAAAACTTATCTGATTGGCCAATCTGTGTTGAGGTCTAGAATAAAAAATTTTTAATATACACCTCTATGAGGTTTATATTATTAACATAAAACTTAGGTCTAAGTTAAGGTTTTTTTTTAAAAAAAAGTTCAATTACTAATGCCAAGATAGTTGGCAAAAACTATTTTTTTGCTTCTTAAATTTTAGAGGTTTTTGTCAAAATGCATAATATATGACCTTGTGCTAAATATTTAGGGTCCTAAATGATATTAACAAAAGTGGGTAGCAGGACTCAAACATCTAGTACAGAAGTCATATATTATGCATTTCAGCAAAAACCCAAAATTTAAAAAGCAAAAAAACTGTTTTTGGTAATTATCTTGGCATTTAGTAGTCCAATTTGAATGAACTTTTTTTAAATAAAGCTCTTAGTAAGGTGCATCTAACAAAAAAAAAGTTTATTTAATTCTAATTACTAGTTTAAAAGTTATTTAATAAGGGCATTATTTTATAATGACCTGTCGCTATGGCAATTCTGTGATCAACCAATCAAAATCTATCATGTGAATCACGTGCTGACCAATTTGCGAAGAGCAAATTGACAAATACGTAATTCACAAGACCGATTTTGATCGATTAATTACCCAAAAATACACAAGTTAAAAAAAAAAGAAAAAAAGAAAGAAAGAAAGAGTGAATTTATTACTACGAAAACAACCTGAAATTTTTATTTTTTTTTTTAAAAAAAAAACCAATTACACAAATATATGAAAATTACATCTGGTGCCAACTTCATACTTTATTTATATAAAAAAAAAATCTAGACTAAAAAAATATTTTGCCCACCCCACGCACCTATAATAAAGCCAACTCAACCGATTTTCTGCAGAAACAAAACAAAGATGTAAGAAGACATGAGACTCCAAAAATAATGACTTCAAAAACGACAATTCCAAGAACAACGACTCCAAAAGTGACAACTTTAAAAATAACGACTCCAAAAACAATAAAGAAAAGAAGCATCTAAAAAAAGAGAGAAGTTAGTACCCATAACAAAGTAAAAAAAAACTACTTAACTGACAAAAATCTTGACTCTTACTACTATAATGATTTCAAGAATGGCGACTCGAAGAATGACTCCAAGAACGATGACTCCAAGAAAAAAAATACACAAAAAAAAAGGAGAAGTTAGTATACATAAACAAAAAAAACAAACTAGTAAAAAAAACATTAAAAACTAACAAAGATCTCGATTCCCACTATGATTTCAAGAATGATGACTCCAAAAATGATGACTCCAAGAACAATGACTCCAAGAAAAGAAACATCTAAAAAAAGAGAGAAGTTAGTACCTATAACAAAAAAAACAAACTAGTAAAAAAAAATATTTAAAACTGACGAAGATCTCGACTCCCACTACAATTCCAAGAAGGATGACTCCAAAAATAATGACTTCAAAAATAACAACTTCAAGAACTATGACTCCAAAAACTATAACTCCAAACCGATGACTCCAAGACTATGACTCCAAAAACAACGACTCCAAGAACAATGACTCCAAGAACAACAACTCTAAGAATAATGATTTCAAAAATGACAACTCCAAGGATGACAACTCCAAGAAAAAAGCAACTACAAAACTAAAAAAAAAGAAAGTTAGCATCCGTAGTAAAAAAAAAAAACAAAAAAAGAAAAAAAATTTTTTTTATTTAAAGAAAATCCAAAGAAGCATTAGTAGTATCGTGAATAAAAAAAAAACAAAATAATAAAAAAAAAAAATCTAGATTTACCTGTAAATCGATCTAAATCCAAATTGAATATAGTACTTCAGAAATATATGATCACTAATTTTAAATATGATTGCTAATCATATCTGATATGGGATCACTATAGCGACAGATTGCTATTTATAATTTTCCTTTAAATAAAAATGGTTTTGTTATTTTTAGCAAATAAAATTAAAATTAATCAAAATACAGTTATGATCTATATGAGAGATGTCTGGGGTCCTGGGTAGCAATAACAAGTCTTTTTATATATTATAATTTTTTTTATTACTGTACTAAATTTAGTATAACAAAATTTTAAAAAAATATAAAAAATTTAAGAGCAAGCTATACAAAATTTTTTATTAATAAATATTGTTGAAATTGTACAAAAAAATAGGTTTAATTAGTATTCTGCATGGTCCGATTTGGCTTAAGTTTTATGAATCTATATGTATATAATTTATTCTCTAGTGAATTGTTTTTACTAAATCAATTTGAAATGCCTTACTATTAAATTTTAAACTTATTAATTAGATTTTTTATTAAAATTCAAGTAAAAATAACTACTAATAATAGAAATTGTTATTGTTTTAGTTTAGAAATGTATAAAAAGTTGTGCATATTTCTATTCACATTTATTCTAAGCCACTTGTAAGTAATAAAATTCTATATTATTTTTTTGCTATAAAGTTCTCTCAAATTATGCATATTATGAATAAATCTTTAAAACTTTAATATGCTAATATTTGCAAATAGAAATTTGTAAGTTGCAATAAACCAACAAAAATCAATATGATTCACACTTTTTTTGTATATTACTATATTGAGAAAAAAAAATATAACTATTTTTAATAAATTCTAGAAACTAGTTTAAAAATATTAATAGCTAAACTGTCTAAGCTTTGGTTCTTTTTTTTTGAACTGTGTACAAGTAAGTTCTAAAAGCCAAATTTAAGTATTTAAACCTTACTTAAACTATAAGCAATGTTCTTAAAAAAATTTTTATCTGTCTATTGATCTATCAATCTCTAATGCTAATATTTTATTTGTTGAGAGCAAGTGATTAATTATTGAATATCTGCTACCACTAACCTGAAATTGGTTAGTTCTAAAAAATTGTGAACCGAACTCAATCTGCTGAGTCAAGTATAGTTCGAGTTCAGGTTTTGATTTAAGTCTATGGAATACTAGTTCTAATATTCAAAAATATTTTAGCAAAATTTGAATAAATTTGGTCAAATATTTAATTTAAAATTAATTTTTTACTAAATTTAGTACAATAGCTAAATGGATACCCATTAACTAAAATATTTAAAATTTGGTTTAATAAAATTTATAATAAAAAGAACTGGACTAAATAGTGTCCTGTGCACTTTGTGCTTCTATTTTATATTTTAAAATTTACTAGGATAATTCCTATTGCACTTTTACGTGGGGTGATTGAAAAGTTTTGCACTTAGATCAATATCTCAATCAGTTTTAAAGATATCATTTTGAAATTAATATGCATTAATATAGTGGTTATGATAATTCTATAAAAAAAAATTTGGCCATTTTTATCAGATAGTTTTTAAAATATTAAATTTTTAATTATGTATATAAAAACTATTATAAATTTTTTATATAAAAAATTAGTTGAAAAATATTAAAGAAATAAAAATTTTAAACAAATTTCTTTGAAAATTTAAATAATAATAATTTCAATTATAAAGTTTTTAAATACATAATTTATTTTTAAGTTAAAATATTAAAATTTAAAAAATTTTAGATTTAAAAATTTTTTATTTTGCGAGGCTATATATATTTTAAATTTTAATATTTTACAAATTTTATAAAAAATAATTATTTTTTAAATAAAATTATTAAAATTTATTTAAAATTAAAATAATTAAAAATTCTTATATTAGTAATTTTTATCTATCAAATTTAGTAAATAAATTCCTATATATAGTAAGATATACATAGATTTTTAACATATATTAAAAATTTTTAAATAATTATAAAAAAAATTTTATTTATATAAATTTTAATTATACAAATAAAGGGTGTGGCAACTTAGGGAAGTTGGTAAGTTATCACCCCCATACGGCAGATCTAGGGTTCAAATCCCACTGGCAACGCTTTGAAAAAATAGATCTGTGTTCCGGTAACTGCTTCTCATCGATCGGTTGGGTATATTACCTGTAGCCTTGGTATACCATCTCGAATGGGAGCTTTCGTGCGTAGTTGTGTACTATTACACAGACAAAGCCAAGGAACCAGAGAAACAGAAACCCGTATAGAAAGTCCCGAGTAAGGAAGTAACAATGATTTTTGATGGTGCTACCAGAACTGGAGTATCGGAAACTGGACCTGGAGAACTGAACGATAAAAGACCTTTGGAGGAGAGGGTCCACCAACCTGGCCGCCGGAGACGCACCGGAGGAAAAGGACCTATGTTACGGAAGTAGGTACCAAGGGAAGAAAAACCATATGGCACCTAAAGCTGGGTAAATCGATCCTTCCGGGCTAACTGGATTGGAAGTTTGGGGTATTCGGGAAAGGACCAGTATGAAGGGAAAAGTAGGTACCAGGGTCAGAGTGAACTTTACAAGAGCAGAAGTAGGTAACTAAGGGGTTCAAGGGTACTACTCTGACCACAAGTGTTGGCCTCGGTTAATGCGCTGTTACTGAAGCGTAGGTAGATACCTGTGTGGGACAAGGAGCTATCCTACCAAAAAGTCAGCTGTTGGGTGCAATCCCCTTACTGCAGTTTGCTGGCCCTCCGGGGCTAGACGCAGATATGCCGTTCTTGAGGTCTTAGGTTCTTGGAAAATGTCGACCCTTGAAAGTATTCTTGAATGGAGTCATGTGATTCTTAACTAGAATTTCCCCTAAGGGTGCTGTCAACGGAAAGTCAAGTTGGAGGTGGAAGTTCACAGTGGAACTTGGGGGTTAGACTTGGTAGACGGTATCTGGGTAAACGGGGTACGGCGAGGTGTATCGAAGAAAAAAAAAAAATAATTATACAAATTCAAATTATTATTTTAAATATATAAATTTTTTTATTATATAAAAATTTTTTAATAAATAAATTTAATTTGAATTTTAATTTTAATAATTTCCAATTGCTCAAGTTAATAAATTTAAAATCTAATTTTTTTAATAACTATCTGATTAAAGTTTAACAAAATTTTTTTTACAGAATTATCAGAACTACTATATTTATGTATATTAATTTTAAAATTGTATCTTTAAAAATGATTAAAATATTGATCTAAGTTCAAAACTTTTCAATCACCTCATGTAACAAAAATGATTCTCTTAGGGTGCTATTATTTATTGTCACAGGTCATAATTTAAAATAAATCTATATTTTTTACTTAATCTGATAATCTTCTAAAATCCACAAATACTTGTTTATTATAACTTTACTTTAAAATGAACCTAACCCTAAAAAATGCACTGAAAAACAATTTATTTTTTAAGATTTTATATTATAATTTCATTTTAATCTAGATTTTATTTTAATTTGCCACATTTATTAGATGATATTTCAGAGAGGTGGGATCAAGCCAAATCTTAGCGTATATAAAAAATTTTAGCTAATTAAATATATTATCTAGAGATGAAGAGTAAGCCTCTATAGTAAATGGATATTAGATAATAAATATCAGCTCCCTTATATTTTGTACTAATTTTTTTGATTCTAACTCTAACTTAACCTAGCTCCAGATAAAATTAATTAGTAGTACATTAAAAGCACAAATTGTATAAGAGCACTATTTACTATTTTAGAAAATTTAATTAAATTGCTATTTAACTTATCTTTTAAAGTACTAAAGAAATATTGCTCTTTTTTATTTGCTAAATCAATACTATTTTTGGTAGCTAGAGCTTAAATTCATTATCTGATTAATACTAAATTAAATAGTAAAATTTATCAAATATTTGTTATATTTAATATATAAATATATAACAAATTCAGTTCTACTATTAGCTAATAATATATTTTATTGATTTTTATTTTTTTAAGTATATAGTTACTATATAGCTATAAAATAAGACACAGGTGTAAAATTGCATTTTTTGGCCCAAATTAAGCTTGATTGAATCAAGAATCAAAATAATGCTTTTGTATATTATTTCATAGCTATACTGTATAGTACAAATACTTTATATTAATTTGTTAGTAACTAATTTTTTTACTATTAGTTTATAATTGGAGAGTAGTCAATTAAAACACGGCTTATGGCATTTTTTGCAAAAATGAGTTAATAATACTATTAAATAAAGCATATATTCGATTATATAATTTAGCATTTAAAGCATCGATCTACATAATAAAATTTATGTCAATGCCGATTTTTCTAAATGCAGTATGTAAATAGAAGCAAACTAAAAATAAATTTTAGAAATTAGCTTGTTGATCCTTGCTGCATAGTCATAGAAAAGAGCTTATATGATTGGCTAATTCATGTAGATCAAACAGGTTCTACTAATAATAGATCATCATTGTTGTTGTTACACTAAATTTCAAACGTGATTTTCTCAAAATGGAAAAAAACCATAAGCCGTGGTTTAATTGACAGGCCCCCAATTAATAATCTATTGGTTTACTGATTCATAATACAAAATAATAAATTTTATCTTAAATTTATACAAGTTATCTGAAAACAAGTATATAAATATATATATATATTGTTTCAAAACTACTTTAATACTAGTACAATATTTATATAAACAACTATAGATTCTTTCAGATACACTTTTTATAAATATAAAGAATATTATTTATTTTAGTTAATATTATATTGGTTAACTGACTTGTTAACTATTTTGGATGAGTTTTTTATTATATATAAATTTATAAAAAATCATAAAAAATTACTATGAATTTTGAATCTTTTGATATTCCATTTTCTATTTATAGAATTCTGCAATTTGATTTGATTCAATTTGATTTAATCAAATATTTGATCTCAAATCAAATTCAAATACAGAAATTTCAAATTAAATCAAATTCAAATTGATAAAATATTTAATTCGATTTGACAAATATTTAAAAATTTTTATTGAAACTATAAATACGATAGCTATTTATACAAAATTTTATTAAGGTAACTGTTTTTTTTATTCTATAAAACTAGAGCTATTTTAATTAGAAGAACATTTTTTATTTAATGCAAAAATTGATTAACTTAGTAAAATTTTGCGTAAATTAAAAATTTTGAAACAATTATTATAAAATGCACCTATGGTGTTAAATACCATAGGTAAATTAGATTTGCAAATTTGTGTAACAAAAACAAAAAATAAACTTTTATAAAACAAAAAATAAATTTTAATTACTTTAGGATTAGAGTAAGGCCTGGGATTTTATCGGGCATTAGTATATACAAATTTAGCAAGAAATTTTTTTTATTAGAGCCCCAAAGGCAGTTTCATAAGCAAAATTTTAAGTTATGAATGTTTTTTTAAAAAATAAACAAAAAAACAAAATTTTATATTACACCTGATCTTAAATTTTGATTGGCTATTCTAATAGTTTTGTGCAACATAGTGTAGGTGCATTTTAGTAAACTTGTTTTAAAATCAACCAAAATTTTAAAAATTTTTAAAAATTACGAATAATTTGATTTGATTTGATTTAATTTTATCAAATTAAATTCAAATAAAAGGTTTATTTGATTTGATCAAATTCAAAATACCTAATATTCAATTCGATTTAACTTTGAGGAACTCTATTTATATATTAACTTAAAATTAACATTTTTAAGAATATAAAACAAGGGAAGAAAAAAAAATTAAGCTTAAAAATTAAGTTAAAATTTTATTAATTTTGTACAAAATAAAAATGTATCTTTGCTAAAAACAAATATTTTCTAATTTTAAAATAATAAATATATATAAAATTATGCTTTGAACAACTTTATTTAAGTAATGGAAGTGGGTTATCTTGTAAGAAAAATAGGTTATATATATTAAAGTTAAAATTTTTGGTTTTTAATATAAAACATTTTTTGATTAGATAACCTACTTCGGGCCCTTAAGCAAAGTTGTTTAGTATATAATTTTACTTAAGATGAAGTTGTAATATGCTTTTTTGGACCTTTTACCGGTACTAGATGAAAAATTGTATTAAAGTTAAAAAAATTTTTTTTCTAACTTTAACCCTATTTTTAATTTAGTAAAAGGTTTGAGAAAGTGTATTGCAACTTTATTTTAAGTAAAATCATATACAAACCAAGTTTGCTTAAGAGCTCAAAATAGATTCCTAATCAAAAAAACATTTATATTGAAAATTTCAAAATTTTAACTTTAGTATATAGATAACCTATTTTTCTTACAAAATAACTCACTTTTATTATTAAGTAAAGTTGTTTAGAGTATGATTTTATATATATTTATCAATTTAAAATTAAAAAATATTTGTTTTTGGCAAAGTTATATTTTTGTTTTGTACAAAAATAGCAGAACTGTAACTTGGCAAAAAATGTTTTTTTATTCCTTTCTTTTTGCTCTATATAATCATAAAATTTAATTTTAAATTAATATATAAATTGAGTAACATTATTGCTTCAAAGTTTATAGTAATTTTATATATATTTTACTAAAATTTTATATATAAAAAATTTACATAACTTATTGAATACTAATATATATTTTTTTAAGGAATAATATAAAATGCACCTATAGTGTTCAACACCAATATGCAGTGTAATATAAAGATCAATTTAAAAAAATAAATAAAAAAAATAAACAAAAATTAAATTTAATAAATGTTAAGTTAAAATTAATAGTTAGGGTTAGGGTAAGGCATAGTATATAGTAAAATTTCACAAGGAATTTTTATTTTTTTTTAAAAAAAGGTGGTTTTATAGATAAAATTTTGAGTTAGAAAGTATTTTTCAAAAAAATATCAAAATAACAAAATTTTAGATTACATCTGATCTTTATATTGCACCATATTTAAAAAATTTGATTGGTGAAGATCATTATAGTGTTGAACACCAATGGTGCATTTTAGTAATATCATTTTTTAATTGCTAGTTAATAGAAAAAATTAGTACTTTACTATATACTAATTTTAATATATTCAATTTTTTTGCTAAAATAAATAAGAAGACCAATATCTGATATAAAGGTTATACAAAAAAAATTTTCTACTCTGATATGGTTAGTGCAGAAAGATTAGTACTTCAAGCATTAAAATTAATTTTGTCCATATAGAAAAGTTCTTCAATTTTAACAATTTATTTATAATTTTTTATACTAAATAAAATAGGTTCTGGGCTAACTTTTAATATATTTTTTGTTGTAATTTTATAAATAATTTGTTAAGCAATAAATTTTTGAAAAAATTCAATTAAATTAAAAAAAAATAGTTTTTTTAAAAAATTTTAGATTTTAGGCATTTTCGCAAGCTATATGCAGTGTAATAGTGTTGTACTATGCAAGTGCATAGCCCTGCATATGCTGAATATATAGTTAAAATTTTAGCTTAATTGGATTAGTAGTTGTCAAGAAATAAATTTTTAAAGTTTAATGCTCAATTTACAAAAGTTGTACAAAAAAGAAGTTTGCTATTTACTACCACTGGTATTCATCACTAGTGATCAATTTACCAATGAAAATTTAGAATCAGGTGTAACATGTAAATCAATTTTTGTATAACAAAAACAAAAATTTTTCAAAAATTGCTAAAATTGCTTCTAACCTAAAATTTTGTCTATGAAACTAGTTTTTTTTATACAAAAAAAAATTCCTTGCTAAATTTTACTATATACAAAGCCCTATTCCAATCTCTAACCTTTACTCTTACCCTAATATTAAAGAGATTTAATCTTTATTTAATACAAACTGTTGTTATAACCAGTGGTAATTTATAGTAATTTTCTACAAAAAATTACTATGTAATTTTGTACAACTTTTGTCTATATAATAAATTGAGCATTAAACTTTAAAAATTTATTTCTTAACAACTACTAATCCAATTAAGTTAAAATTTTAACTATATATTCAGCATATGCAGGGCTATGCACTTGCATAGTACAATACTGTTATACTGCATATAGCTTGCGAAAATGCCTAAAATCTAAAATTTTTTAAAAAAAACTATTTTTTTTTAATTTAATTGAATTTTTTCAAAAATTTATTGCTCAACAAATTATTTATAAAATAACAACAAAAAATCTATCAAAAGATAGCCCAGAATCTACTTTACTTGGCATAAAAAAATATAAATAAATTGTTAAAATTGAAGAACTTTTTTATATGGACAAAATTAAATTTTAGTACTTGAGGTACAAATTTTTCTGCACTGGACTATATTTACTATTTCAAAAATTATATGTATTTAAAGGTACATGTACTCATATTACTTGATATATATTTATATATAATAACTCAATATAATAATATTTATTGTAATAATTTATTTATTTAGATTATAAATTACTAAAGTTACATATCAAATTATACTATTTTATTTCTAACTTTAAATTCTGTTTTATACATTTACCCATTTTTAACTCTAATCTAATTTATTTACTATTTTTAACTTAACCCAATCTGCTTTACCTATTTCTAGCCTATTTTTAGTCTTAATCCAATTTGTTCTATCTATTTTGAATCCTAAATCTAATTCTTTACCTATTTTGAACTCTAAACCCAATCCTTTAACTATTTTGGATCTAAACCCAATTCCTTACTCATTTTGAACCCTAAACCCAATTTATTTTATATATTTCGAACCCTAAATCTAATCTATAGCTTATTTTATTCAAATTCAATTTTAAACTAATATACTAAACCAAAACTCTAAAGTCTTGCATCTAACTGATGCTTTGTTATAAAACCCAGGCCTTTTATATTTCTCAAATTTTAGAACCTATAATAGACTCAGATCTATATACAGCTGGCTTTGAATATATCTATGTTTTGCATTTATGTATAATTAATAAACTAGATTTTTAAAAACCAATTTGATTAATATAGATCTTAATATGCACCAAGTATATTAAACCTATTATAGAGTAATAATTCATAGCTAAATCACTTTATCTAAAATCCAAAAAAGCCAGCATAATATTTTTTGTAAACTGATCTGCTAAGTTAGTTCACAATTTGATATAAGTCATTGTAATGCATAAACTAATATATTACATTCTGTTTGCAAAGTGCACCTATTGGCACTTTTTCTTTTTTAATTTAAAATAGTCCATATGATGATTCTACAAAAGTTCATATACTGCTTTTTTCTTTTTTTGATCCAAGCTTGTTAATGGTAAAGTGTGAAAAATTTAGCATAGTGTTCTTGCAAAATATATTAACTAATAATTTTTCTCTACCTGATCTAAAATCATTATTAAAAAATCCAAAAAGTTAGTAGAAAACTAAAAAAACTTCCAAGTTTCAAGTAGGTGACATATAAAGTGGCTCATCCAAATCCTAAAATATACCAATAGCACAACAAAATTTACACTAATGTAGAAATAATGCAATCTAGAACAGTAAAATTATGCTAACAAAGACTTTAGTAAAGCAATGATACAGAACTACTATTCTAACTTACAAGTAACAGACTTTATATCTAGAACACTAAAGATTTTAATACAGGACAATCATAAATAGTGAAATTTATGTTTACAAAAAATATGAAAATAATAAAATCTAGACAAAATAATGCTAATAAAAATACTAGTAAAATAACAATACAAAACTACTATAAGTAACGAAATTCACATTCACAGTAATACCAATAACGATAGCATCTATGTGACAATTTGGAACTATTAAACGATGAATTCTATATTTACAATGACACCTAAACAGTGATAATATCTAAAGTGATAAGTTTATGCCAAGATTCTAATAGTATGACAATATAAATGATTCCAAAACTAGCAACTTTAGTGACAATAACGCATTTACAAACACCTAAAGTAAAACAGAAAAGTTAGCTAATATAGTAATATTAGAAAAAATAATAATTAATGATAATTATTGTTTATTTATATATCCTGTGATTGTTATGTTAAACAAAAACACAGATACAAAATTTTAATATACTTCTAGATTAGTGATTTGAACCGGTTAAGCTATAATTGATTAACCGACCCAAACCGAAAAATTTTTGAGTAACTGGTTGAGCAAATGCTTAATCAGTTGACCCGTACAACTGGTTGAGAATCAATAATCAGTTGACCCGTACAACCAATAATTGATAATCGGTTGACAAAATGTAAGGAATAAGCAAAGGTTCCAAAAGAAAATAAATGAACAAAGAAAATTTTGAGTAAAGGTCTGATAATTCCTGAAAGTAAAATGTGAAATAATCTTAATCGGTTGCAATCGGTTGATATCAAATATTTCAGTTTGGTTAACCAATTAACAAATTTTTCTTGGCTCAAATCACTACTCGGTTTAGCCAGTTAACTCAGATAATTCGGTTGACCTGGGCCAACTAAAATAATCTCAGTTAACTGATTATGCTTAGTTATGTCGGGTCGGTTAACTGATTAACAATTTTGTTACCCAGTTCAAGTCACTACTCTAGATATATGGGCCCTCAAAAGTAGAAACTAGACAATTTGACAATTTTTTGAAAATTAACCTGTTTGATTGATCAGGTGTAAAATTTAAAGCACAAACTTTTTTACTTAATAATGAAAGTCTGATCACTTAATAAATTTTTGTGATACAACGGTTAAAAGCTTTTGACGCTATAATCTAAAAATAGATTTACTGAGATTTTAAAAGCAATCTACAGGTCTACAGATCTAATAATCCTGTTTAAACAGGTTTGTTAATCATGAATATACTATTTTTAGATTGTTTTGATTTTGTGTAACCAAATAGTTTTTGCCGATTTTCTCAAAATCCATGATCTGCCAAATTGTCTAGTTTCTACTTTTGAGCATAGCAGAAGTTCGTTTTGATTGGTTGTTAAGATACCCTGGAAAAAATGTCAATTATATCCTGGACAGAGTACTGGACAAAAATTTTATAACTCTCGAACTTTTAAAAAATTAGTCAATACACTCTAAAGACATGATAAATTTACAATATACTAATTCAGTTTTGTATTAACAACTTTAATTTGGATTTTACAAGAGTTTTGTTATTTTTTTCACAATAAATACATATAAACGTCTACTAAATAACGTGTACGCGACCATTCCTAACACTACTATTACTATCACTTATTGTGTTATAAACGTCATATTCACAAACTAAACTTGTACTAAATAAACTATAATCAAAAAAATATTAAATTAGAATAATAGTTCAAAATTATACTTTTCGTAAAAAAACACAAACGAACTAGTTGAAGCAAAGTCTTTCAATTTCAACTCACCAATTGTTTAGACTGCCGAACTACCTTCCGACCTTTCAAAATATTCACCCTTCATCTAGTTTTTGGAACTATTGCATCTTATTGCATCTCAGGTTAAAAAACAATAAGTTTAAAGGTAAACTACCAACGACTAAAGTTGGTTGTTATATTTTGTATTACAAAAAAAAAAAGTTTCATATGACACGACGATTTTTACTATTAAAAGTACTTTAAAAAATTACAATTGACTATATAAAAAAAAGATCGTCACCAATCATATTTATCCTAATAACAGCCAATCAAAACAAACTTCTGCTATGCTCTACTTTTGAGGGCCCATATATATATTTTTTGATGATCATGTCATATTTTATTTTGAAGAATACAGTTATATATGCAAATATCAACCCTATTCCAATACCTTATATTTACAATTAAAGTATGGCTTACCTGGTTATTGTGGGTACTTGTTTGTGTGTGATCTGCCAAAGTAAAATTCATTTCACTGCCTAAATAGGTTTATACCTTCTATATTAGTCAGATCTCAGATATGGTTCTATAGCCGGTCATGTTCTACTTAGATGGGTTCCACCAACACCTTTAACCTGTATCTATCCAACGATCTAATTTTTCTACAACTAAATGTCTATATTCCTCCTACTCTTTTTTCTTTTTTGTCTTTTCATGATTTTGATTCCCTTTTTTAGGAACATTATCCCTTACTTTGTAGAGGTTCGCAGGCAAAGTTGCCTGTATAATTACTATAAATATACCTCTGATCTAGTTTTTTAATCATTTAAGATATTTAAATAAAATTTGGTATTATAATATTTAAGAACAAGGATTATATTTTTGAATTATTTAAACTTATATTATAAGACAAAAAGTTTATATTGCTTATAAGCTGAAAATATTAAATTTTAAGAAATTTTTTAACCAAAAAAATATTTTACAATATTTTGGCAAATTCTTTAAATATTGGTTTTAAAAATATAGTTTCTTATGCAACTTTGTAGTTTATATAAAAGATGACAACTTTCATTATTTGACTTTAAATGATTTACTTGTAAAAATTAGGACTTGTATTAAAAGTGAAATTTTTTTTTATAGATGGGAACATATAAAATTTGAGAAAAACTAAAGAAAAAATTCTATAGTAAAAATTTCAAAACAAAAACTTTAAACTTTTATTACACCAAAGTTTTTTAATAATTTTAAAAAAATTTTATAATAAAGTTGATAAAACAGAACTAATATTATATTTTTTACTTAGAAAGTATATAGCTAAAATTAATATTTAAGGTTTTATTTAAAAAATTTAAAATTTTAAAATTTTTACAGGCAAATATGCCTGCATAACAAATTAAGAGATAGCATATTTTATCTGGATAATTCTTATCTTTTTCTCATCTTTTCTCTCTTCTTTTAGTTGCTAAATTGATTTTTCTTTATTTAATGCCCGCCTCTTTTCTTTAGCAATAATCCCTATATTCTTCTTTCACTTAAAGATTTTTTTACACCTTTTTTTCCATACATCTTTCTGGAATATACAGTGGCCTATCATATTATTGTGGACACTTTTTAAAAATTTATACAGAGCTAAATATATAAGATATTAAGCTAAAAATTAAATCATAAATTCTTTAAATCTATATCGTTTAAATAAAAAAAAAGTTTAAAAAATTTTATGCTACAGTTTTTAAAATAATTAAATTTAAGTAAAATTTTAGATTTTTAAGTTTGACCAGTTTTTATTGTTGTACAAAATTAATTAAAAAAATAATTGCATAGTAAAATTAATTTTTTATTAAGCTAATTGAATTTCAAAAATAAGCAAAAATTATTCAGTATAACAAATTACATATAATCTGCATTTTGTTATACTAAATAAATTTATTTAAAAAAAATTGCTAGTTTTTAATAAAAAATTTAAGTTTATCTATTACTATATTTAGAGGATGGCTAAAGCCATGTACCCACGTGATTTTTTAAAATTTTAGTTAAAATTCATATCAAAGTCTGTTTAGCATTAGGGTCAGAATTAGGGTTAGGACCAATATAGATAAAATTACTTTCCCGACATTTTTTATTAATGGCCCAAGATAGGTTTAGAATGCCGTTTTTATGTTCTTGCATTTTTTTTGTTTTTTGACTTCTTCAGGCTGATCTGTGTAAACAAAATTTCGTGACTCTGTTTGGGAAAATGTAACATGGGTACATGGCTTTAGACGACCTCTATATTTAGTAATTCTGTTTATTATGAAAACTATATTAAAATTTAAAAAACTGATCAAATGCAAAAAAAATTTTTTTTTTTTTATATTAGGGAGAACCCCGGGTGTAGCTCCTGCCCCAAACTTTATTAATACTTAAGTAAGTTGATATATTGCTGAAGTACATATATTATATACAAGTATTGGAACAGGACCCCAGACATCTTTCATATAGGTCATAACTGGATTTTGGCCAATTTGATCTAATTTGCTGAAAACGACAAAATCTATTTATTTAAATAACTTTTGATCCAGTAATCAGAATTGAATGAACTTTTTTTTTGTTAGATGCGCCTCACTGAGAGCTTCATTATAAAAAAAAAGTTCATTCAATTGGACCACTGGATGCCAAGATAATTGCCAAAAACTGATTTTTTGCTTTTCAAATTTCAGGGGTTTTTGCTGAAATGCGTAACGTATGACCTCTGTACTACATGTCCGGGATCCTATTGAAACTAGGACTTTAGGTAATACAACCATTTATCCATGGCTAAAACCCACCAGAGCCTTCCATATTCCCATTTATATAACTGACCTGTCTTGTACATCCCTCTCCAACCAACAATTGGTATTCACATGTCCGCCACTTTACCCATACTACCTAGTATCATCACTTCCAATTTGGTATACATTGCCAGGTAGGCGCTTTGTGCTTCCAGATTGGTGTACCTGAGATCTCCTAATGGCGTACTTCTTGGGAGTTCGTATCTCAAGCCATGCAGCTGCCTCTACCATATTGGGTAAGTATCTTAAGCCTGCATGCTACCGCAACTAGCCGAGTTCCTGCAACTTCAGGCCCAGGATTTAACGGTTCAAATTCGGTAATGTGCGAACGACTGTACTTCTCTTTATGGTGACAATGTAACTGTCCTTGTTTCGCAAATGCTTCTAGTACTAGATATAGTAGAATGGCATCAGGAGGCTCAGGGGTAATGATGCTGCCCGAAACTATATAGTTTTGGATTGACCGAAACTGAAACTGGTATTACCAGTTTCAGGCATGATCTTCTTGACCGAAACTTGCCTAAAGGCCTGAAACTATACCAATATGCCAAAACTGTACTAAAACTCCGAAACTGGCCTGCTAATTAATATACATAAATTAAAAAAAATTTTAATAAAAATCTTTTATATTAAAGCACAAACGTCCGTCTGTTATGCTATTGATCAATCAACGTAGTATTTCCTGTTTACTGAATGTATATAAATTGCTATTATAATACCATACTTGTGATTATCTTATTGGAGTTAGTGCTCGTACCTTGATAACTCTTTATCCAAAAGGTTGTAATCTTTAACAAAATCTAATAACTGGTTTTATATCCTATTCAAATAAAAGGATAATGGTTATATCCGAATAAGATATTTATATTATAATGCATCAATCAAATAAAGTAACTCTATATTGTTAATATATAAAAAAATATTTATGCATGAAGTTTGTACTTTGTATATTCTATTCTAACTTTCGCATTCGGCAGGTATTATTAGTGGCCAGATAAAGAGATCTAGGCGAATTTCTGAAATAAATAAAAGTTTAAAAAACCTTATTTGTGTATCAAAATTTTGAAATCGAAAAATGAAATGGGAGTGTTTAGAAACTCCCATTTGACGAAATAAGTAATCTCTTATTTGATAATAAATACGTCTTTTTGTTTTATCAAAATAAGATTTGCGAATTTTAATTCCGAAACCCCTTACCCCCTTATTATTATAATGTTCCTGAATTTATGATAATTCTCAATTGGCATGTGTTATTCGTGAATTGTGAAATGTCATTTGTTATTTTAGAACCACTATCTATTTATAAATTAATAAAAAAAAAAGCGAAAATAATAATAATATAAAAAATTAAAAAAAAATAATAAATAAATAAATAAATGCGAATAAAAAAATCACATTCGAATTCATAAAAACAAAAAAAAAGAAAAATAAATTAAAAACAAATGATTAAATAAATAATAAAAAAAAATTTAAATATATTTATATCATAAGCATTCATTTTCATAAATAAAAATAATAAAAAATTTATAAAATAAAAAAAAATTTATGATCTCTATTAATTTTATTTATAAAAAAATGATTATGATTGTGATCGTTATTGCTAAAGCTAGTATAGCAATCGTGATTGAAATCATAATCATAAAAGGTTAATATTATAATAAGGTCACAAATTATGCAAATTACAAAAATAAATATTTTATCATTATTAATTTAAAATATATACAGTACAAAAATTTTGCTGGCCAATTAATTTTTAAGATCACAATGTAAAGTTTGTAAAAACTTTACATGTGATTTTAAAATTTGATTGGCCGGCGAAATTTTTTTTTTTAAATAATTTTAAATATTTATTTTAATTTATTTTAATTTATTGTTGTTTTTTTTTATTAACGATTTTTTTTTATTAATAATTTATTTAAATATTTTTTTTTATTTATTTTTTTGTAACCGAGGGTTAAAATGCTGTTTCAAGTACACCACCAGGCCAAAAAGTGTCAAAAAAATTGACCCAGATAATTTATTTTATCTCCTCTACTGATTTTAGCGTGGTCCAAGTTGTGGTCTTCTGTAGAGCAGCACGGGTCATTATTTTGGCCTCTTTTAATTCATAACCTTTACAAGTAAAAATTACCAAAGAGAGATTAGCCAACCAACATTTTTAATTAGGCACAAACGCAGATGTGCCAAAAAAGGGAGGACTTTAATAATTTATTTAATTTTTTTTTAATTTAATTTACAGTATTTGTTTTTTTTATCTATTTAAAATACCGCTAACTAATTATGTGTTAAGAATAATTGTAGGGGAAGGTTTTAAAAGACGATAAGGGGAAAGCGTTTGTGTTGGAGTATAGTGGTGGAAAGAGAAAGAGAAGTTTTCGGGAAGGAAAGGTTGTTGGGAAAGAGAAAGTTCAGAAAATTAAAAATTGTCAGGAAAAGGGAAGATTGTTGGGAGAAGGGAAGGTTGTAAAAAGAAAGGGAGGGTTTGTTGGGGGAAGAAAAGGTTATCGAAAGAAGTGAAGGTTGTTGGGGGAAGGGAAGTTTGTCAGGAGAAGGAAGGGTTGTTGGGAGAAGAGGAGGTTATTGGGAAGGATATTATCAAAGAGGTTGTAATTGTTGGGAAAGTAATTATTTGAAAATTAGTGGGACTCTGAAACCTTTCAGATTCGTCTTATGAATCATTTAGCTCTTCGAAAATCAAATCACAATTTTTGGATTGAAGTTCCAAAGACAGTGACAGTTTTTGAAGAGTTAGATAATTCATAAGATGAATCTGAAAGGTTTCGAGAAATAAGCAAAATTTTTGTGTCCCACAAATTTTCAAAATCAGCTATAAGTAAATGGTATCGGGAAAATGATTGTCTGAAAGTGCATCACTCTAGTTTGTTTATGCTAAATCAAGCATAAGACAGATTTTCTTATGCTCTACATATAAATTTAGTTTCAGTAAAGTTTCAGAATTTTTGCATAGTTTCGGACTTTCGGGTTTTAGTTTCAGACAGCATTATAGTTTTAAAATTTCGGCATAGTTTCAGAATTTCAGCATAGTTTCAGAATTTTGGCATAGTTTCGGAATTTCAGCATAGTTTCAGATTAGTTTCAGATTAGTTTCGGGAGGTTCAGTTTTGGTCATTAGCTCAAAATAGTTTTGGGCAGCATCATTACTCAGGGGGACCCTGTTACCACTACATGCACTTGTACCAGCTATACCCGTATTGGTGGTCCCAGCACTTCTTAGTGTCCAAAGACTCCCATATGGGTATGCCAGAGCCCGTTGGGTCTTGACACACACATGCCTCCATGCTTCCACCTCTCACTGGCTAGTAAGTTTCGTTTGCCCTTACAGGTTCATTCTGATCCCCAGTACTCACATCCGACCTTTCTTCCAACCTTTACCGATCTCTCTTAAACTACCAAACCAGTTAGCCCAGAAGGATTGGTCGGCCCGGCTTTATGTGCTTAACGGACTTCCTTTTCTTGGTACCTAATTCTGGAACATAGGTCCTTTTCCTCTGGTACGACTCTGGCGGCCAGGTTGGTGTCCCCTCTTGCTATAGGGCTTTTTCCGTCCGGTTCTTCGGTCTCCAGCCGAAATTCCGGTCTTCTGTAGTATTGTTGGAAGATCTTTCTTATCTCTTTGCTCAGAACTTGCCAAACGGGTTTCAATTGTTCTGGTCCCTTGGATTTGTCTGTGTAACTTACACAACTGTGCCGATGCTCCCATTCAAGATGGTGGTACCAAGGTTACAGGTAATATACCCGACCGATCGATAAACAAATGTTACTATAACACAGACCTATTTTTCAATTCGTCTCCAGTAGGATTTGAACTCTAGACCTGTCGCTTGGGGGTGACAACCAGACAGCTTCTCTATATCACCATACCCATTCAAATACAAAAATTTAAAAATTTACTTAAACTTAATTATTTTAAAAACTGTAGTATAAAATTTTTTAAACTTTTTTTTTATTTAAAAGGTATAGATTTAAAAGAATATATAATTTAATTTTTAGCTTGATATCTTATATATTTAGCTCTGTATAAATTTTTGAAAAGTGTCTACAATAATATGGTAGGCCACTGTAGTTATCCATTTGTCTAACCAAAGAATGAGTATGTTAGCAATTGTTTTTTTCCTGATATTGAACTGCTTTAGGGTTGTTTAGATTCTTAATAGAAGAATGCCTCTCGCCAATTTTTTCCTTCTTTCAATATCATGTTTATTCTGGTTTAGGAAAATCTTTTGAAGTTGGTATGGCTTATTTTAGATTTTTTTTCAGTATTAAAAGACGACCAGATTTTTCTAATAATTTCTTCCTTTTTTTTGTTCTATACCAGGATGTCAACTTTGTAGTTAATAAGGTGTTCAAAATTCTTTTTACTTTTTTTACACCTTGGACAAGTTATAACCAGATACAGGTTTATGCAGTCACTCTTTCTTTTAAGTAAGGTAGAGAGCAATCGGTTTACTGCCTTGATTCTGAAGACCCATTTTGTGTAATCTTTTTTGGTAAGTGATCTGGATTTTCTAGGTAGATATCAGAAATTTCTAAATGTGTTCCAATCCTTGTTTTGAGTGCATTCTTGATAAAGACTGTCTTTTTCATGCCTTAAAAATGTCCACTTTGCTTTATAATATATATTGATCCATTCTTTTATATCACAAAATTTTATATATAGATATTAATCAATATATAACAGTTAATCGTTTTATATCGATTAAAAAATAATGATATATATCGATTAACTGGTTAAAAATCGATATATATCTATAATCGATATATATCATTTTATATATTATAATCGTTATATATCTATAAATTGATTATAATCGTAATTATTTAAAACGATATATAACGATTAACAGATCTTTAACGATTATATACCCATTACGAAAATTTCAACCCAAATCACTGGGTAAAAAAAAAAAAAAGTTCAAAATCTCTTAAGCCATTTGATCCACAAGCTACCAAGAATTATAAAAATATATACTACAAAGTGTGCCAAAAAACTTAAAAAAAAAAAAAAAAAAAAGCGTTTTTGAACGATTTTTACCACTCTCTCCCCTTTACCTCCTTTCCCTTTTTCACCTCTCTCTTTTTTTCTTTTTTCTCTTCTTTTTTTTTCTCTTTCTTTTTTCTTTTAATATTTCAAAATACTTCTGAAATATTTTAGGACGATCTGTAACCTGTATCATATCAAAAACACGTTTGACTAATATTTTCGAAATGTTTCGATGATTTTCAATGATTGTACCACAAAATCAGATTAGATCTTTGTTTTTTTTGTTTATAATTTAGATCTTCTATTAATTTTACATTGTTTTTTCATTTTATTTGTTTTGTTTAGTTTTGTTTAGTTTCATTTTGTTTCATTTAGTTTTGTTTTGTTTTTTTTTATTTATATTTTTTTTTATTTTTAATTTTTTTATTTTATTTTTACACTTTACCACTAGCACTTTGCAAGAAATCCAATAACTTTTCAGTACTTATCGCAAGCCAACTCAGACTTTCGACACTTTGCAAGAACATACAACTACTTTTTTTAGCAATTTCAAAAGTTCAAGAATGCAAGTTTTTGCAAGTTTTTGCAAGGTTTCGTTTTATTTATTTTTCATTTCATGTTTTTTGTTTTTTATTTTTTTTATTTTTATTAATTTATTTTATTCTGGCACTTTGCAAAAACCTTCAACGATTTCTGAATTGCAAGATCACAAACTCTTACTTTAGAGAAATGGAGATTACAAATATGAGCGAATATAGTCGAATATAAGCAAATATAAGCAAATATAATAGCTTATTTTTTTTTGTTTTTGTTTTTTTTTGTTATTTTTTCAGTTTTGTTTTTTGTTTTTTGTTTGTTTTTTTTATGCTTATTAGGAAGTTGCGAATATGAGCGAATATTAGTGAATACAAACGAATATAATAATTAAACAAAGAAAAAGAGAAATAATAGCTAACTATAGGGTAAGAAAAATAAGTGTATAGAGCTAGTATTATGCAACGAAGTATGAAAATAGTTAAAATATTACTATTTTTTTTATTTTCGTTTTTTTTGGTTTATTTTTTTTTTGTCATTTTTTTTATTTTAGGAAGTAGCAAATATAAGCGAACATAAGTGAATATAAGCAAATATTATAGTTAAAACAAAGAAGAACATATCGGCGGATTTATGGAATTAGGGTTAGGGTTGGCCCGCATTATAAAATTAGGTTAGCAGGCCTACTAGATTATCAAAACAAGATTTGTATAATGTTACATGACATTAACAGCGCAAATTAACTGTTAATTAGGGATGTTAAGTGGTTTGTTCAGTCCGGTTCTAGTTCAGTCCCAAGAAGTTCAAAGAAAAAACGAACTGAACTGAAGTTTATGAACTTTAGTTGAACTTTAATAGTTAAACTTGAGTTTGAGCTTGAGTTCATAAACTTTAAGCATAAACTTCGGGTTAGCTTTAAGTTCAAGCTCGAGTTTATAGACTAAGTTTATTTAATTTTAAATATAAAAAAACATGCTTAAAATAATTTTTTTACACTTTCTTAAAATTTATAGTATAGAATAATATTCGAAAAATAAAGGATAAATACGTATTAAAAGCCCCGGGTATGATACTGTGTTTACGTAATAAAAACAAATACGCATCAAAAATAAAAAGAAAAAAAATTAGAAATAGTAGTAGATGAATAAATAAAAATTAAATATAAATAAATAAACAGAACTCGAAATTCGAGTTTTGTAATAGTTTTATTATTAATTTTAATTTTAATTTTATTATTTTATTATTATTATTATTATTACAAAACTCGAATCTCGGGTTCTGTTTATTTATTTCTATTTAATTTTTATTATATTTTAATTATTAAAGAATTTATTTAGTTTGTGTCAGGGTTAGTAATTTTGGTATTTTTTTTGTTACACAATATTTTAATATTGTTTGTCTATTTGTGGAACATGATATTTGGATAGAGAAAAAATAGCTCTATGCGTTGACGAAGTCACGCTAGGGATATTATCGCGAAAATAACCTGATTTGTGGCTTATATGAAATTGAGGCTTATATGAAAAGGTAATAGCATATGATTGTATGCAATGGAGATTATGGAGATTATAGATGCATATAATAGATTATAGATATGCGGAGATTATAAAGATACATGTGAGAGTAAATGGTTTCTTTCTTCGCTTGTCTTGTCACTTGTTCTCTTCGGTGCCCGATTATGATCTGGCTCCCATCCCTCCTGCCCTCTCTTATTCATTGCACCTAGTACCTAGCAACCTGCCTGTTGTTATGTAACGAGTTGAATAAACCGCACTATAGCGTTGGCTCGAACTCGTTAATGTTGTTATAAGAACCGAGTTGAATGCGCCGCACCATAGCATGGGCTTGAACTCGTTGATGTTGTCATGTGAACCGAGATGAATGCACCGCACTATAGCGTGGGCTTGAACTCGCTGTTATAAAAAATTGAGTTAAATGTAATAAGTTGAATGTGCCACTATTAGAAAAAAAAGATGCACCATACCTTAGCGTTAGCGATCCTCAATCAGGGACCCGTAAAAATTTGTATATAAATTAATACAAATTAATGCAAATTTATATTGATTATGCAAATTAAACCAAATTTCTAAGAGTAAACTTCATGTGATATTCTTTAAATTTGACTGGCTACTGGTGTCAGATAGTATGCAGAATTAAGATTCTGAAAATTTTTGAAAGAGAAAATGAATGAACATAAAAAGACTAGAAAGATCAAACAAAATTTTGGATAAATTTTTGATAATTTCTGAAAAAATCACAAATTAATAATAAGTTAATTTATTATTGCAAATTAATACAAATTTTTGCAATAACGCAAATAAAGATTTTGTATAATACAAAAAATTTTTACGGGTCTCTGTCCTCAATTATGCTTCGACACGTGACACATCACGTGCACATAGAGTTGTTATGAGCACAGTATACATAGAGTTGTTATGAGCACAGTATGTAGTAGTAGGAGAGAAAAGTGATGGAGTGGAGCACTACTCCCATTTTGTATTTTCATAATCTCTAATAAAGAGAGTATTTAATATGAAATCCGAGCGAGAATAAAGTTCGCATATGATAATCATGATACAAGTTATCTCAAATAAGCACTTTATAACTGGTTGCTCTGTAGTATTTTTAGTAGCAACAAGAAAAAATTAGTTAATGAACAGGTATCTTACAATATGACCGTAAGACCTTGATGAATTATATAATAGTAGATTGAACTACTAGTTCATAAACCGGGTTTCTAAACTAGTTATATAAATTAAGTTTATAAACTAGATTTATAAACCAAGTTATGAACTAAAGTTATGAAACTGGTTCGGAAACTACTAGTTAATTTTTCTCTGAATGAACTGCTAAAAAAACTAGTTTGAACCGGGTTTTAATCCGGTTCACCTGAACCACTTAATATCCCTACTGTTAATCTACAAAAAAATGCGAGTTTTTATTGGTGCAACATATATTACCATGGTGTAAATAGAAAAGTTGATTGATGATCTAATGTTACACAAAATCCATGGTGCAAATAGCAAAAACCATGGTGTAAATAGCGGTTCCCATATTATATTTTAATTTAATATATATTTTATTATATATTATTATACATTTTTTTATAACAAAATGAAAAAAATGACAAAAAAAAATAAAAAAAAACTAAAATCAAAAAAATAATGAAAAAAACAAAAATGTAAAAATAGTAATATTTTGAACCCTTTCGCACTTTGTCACATAATGCTAGCTCTAAACACTTATTTTTCTCACTCTGTAGTTAGCTATTAACGGTATTTCTTTTCTTCTTTGTTTTAACTATAATATTCGCTTATATTCGCTTATATTCGCTACTTTTTAAAATAAAAAAAATATCAAAAAAAAAAAACTAAAAAAAACGAAAATGAAAAAAATAGTAATATTTTAAACTACTTTCACACTTCGTTGCATAATACTAGCTCTATACACTTATTTTTCTTACCCTGTAGTTAGCTATTATTTCTCTTCTTCTTTGTTTAACTATTATATTTGCTTATATTCGTTTATATTCGCAACTTTCTAAAAAGTGCTGGTAAAAAAAATACAAACAAAAAACAAAAAACAAACCCGAAAAAAATAACAAAAAAAAACAAAACCAAAAAAAAATAAACAATTATATTTGCATGTATTCGCTCATATTTGCTCATAGTCGATTATATTTGCTTATATTTGCAAAGTGCCAGAAGCATTAGAATTGGTGTTCTTGTAAAGTGTTTCAGAAATCGTCGAAAGTTTTCGCAAAGTGCTAGAATAAAATAAATTAATAA
>QKWP01000079.1:40898-64173 GCA_003550325.1 Gigaspora rosea | reverse complement strand
TTTTTTTTTTGAGAAAGTGACTTTTTTTTTTTTGAAACCAAAAATTTTTTTGACACCCCAAAAGAGGTGTCATTGACTATAATGCTGCATTCTGATTGGGTTAAATCAAAAACATATACATTTATATTTTTACAATTTATTAATAAATTGCCAATTTTTAAAAGGCTACTGCTCTACCAGTTTAGCTTTAAATTGAAATCTAAACCACAAGTTTTATTTTCTTTAGGACATAAAGAACAAAACTTGTGGATTAGTTTTACATTTTATAAATTTTTAAAAGAGAAGTAGCATTTTTTGTAAAGCTATTTTTTATAGAGATTTAAAGCCGCTGGCACTATATATAATATTGATTAAAATATATATTTAATTAAAATATAATATATAATAATAATAATAAATAAAAAAATATAAAATTTTATATTAAATTGCGAAACCTTGTGAAAATATGCAAAAACATGCAAAAACATGCAAAAGCATGATTATGTGTAATTGATTATTAATTGATCATAATATATTATTGATTTACGCCAGTTTTCGCAAGTTTTCAATATTTGTTGTTCATAATATTTTTGCTATATTTCAAATTTACTATACTGTAAATGTTCGTAATTATTACACCTTCGTAATACTCTGAAGTTACTATAGTATAAACTTTCGTAATTATTACCCTATGTAATAGGACCCCGAAGAACTCTAATACAACTCAGATCTGAGTTTGTATAATATCAGCCAAATAGTCGTATAAAATAGGCCAAAATTTAAAAAATTTACTATATAAAAATGCAACGTTTAATGAATTTCTATGCAAAATTTCCTTTTTAGTAACCTTTGAGTTATATCAAAGTTCTTTGGGGTTCTGGTTTAACTGTATCTATAATTATAAAAAAATTTGTAGTTAAATAAAAAGCTAAATACTGTACTTTATAAAATATATAAATAATTATATTTATAATCTTTTTTATATTCAAAAAATTTTAAAATACTATATAATTTTAAGAATTTTTATTAAATACAAAAATACTTTTATTAGGTACTATAAATAATATTTATTTAGTACATTTTTGTATATTTAGTATTTTTATAGTATCAAATAAAAAAAATATCAGAAACAAAATTAGAACTAAAGATCATGGTTCCAGGAACTTTTTCTGATGATTCTCTGGACCAAAACTTTTTATAAACTTTGACCTATGAAAATTTTGTAGTTAGTATTTTTATATATAACAAAAGCTTTATCTAGAAGCAGCTTGGATACAGGATTTCAGATTGCATATGAGATGACTGAAATAGAGCTAAAAAGATTTCTCCTTGTAGGTTTGGTTCTCTGGGTGGAAGACTTCATTGCTATGGAAAATGTAGTAAAGCTAAAACCCTGGAGTTTTTTGTCAAAAGATGTGAAAGTTTAGATGAAATGTACTTTTGGTTATCAAATTATTCTACAAACCGTAAAATTTACACTCTTTACAAGTTTTGGTGCCATCGATATTTCTCTTTGGTTTTTTCAAAATTTTTGCCAAAAAGTGGGAAATCCAGCTTACCTCCTTCAAAAGATTAACAATGTTTACTTCTTCCAATTTGGAAAGCACCTACCGAATCGGAGCCTGGTTATGAGCAAGTTTCGATATCTGCGAAATAAACAATGAATGACACGTGAGAACAATCTGGAGAAGAAAATCAGAAAAAAGTTCTTTTCTTCTAGAAGTTTCTTTTAGACATAGTCTTTTCTTTTTTCTTTTTTTTTACTTTTTTATGATGTACATAAAATACTTTGATAAATGTGGGTTCATACAGTATTATATAATTTTTATCTACTTTTTCTTTTGCCCTTTGTAGCTTTTTATGTTCTTTTGTTTACATCATTAGCATAGAATTTTTTTTCGTTTCTTTCATCTTTCATTTTTTATTATTTTTGTTAGTTTTGGTTTTTCGTTTAGGTCTTGTAGTTACTTTTCCCTTTTTTATCTCCTTTTGTTTTTTTGTTTTATTTGTTTTTTCTTGAATGGTCAAGTTTATCTCCACCATTAATGCTAGGTAGGAGGGATTTTAAAAAAAAATCCTTTGTCGCTTTTTGATGTGGGCCAACAAAGTTTATATCTGCTTTATCTGTAAGGTAGTGCAACCAGTCATATGTAGGTGCTCTCGAAGTAACTGCATGATGTCGAATTTTAGTTTTAAATATCATGTATTAACAGGCTATAAATAGTACTCAATACTGCTTTAATAAAATATCAGCAAGATATATTAAAGAGTAAAAAAAAAAAAAAAATTAGAACTAAAGTTAAAATTAAATTAGAATTAGAGTTAGAGTAAAATAATTAATAGATACCTATAATACTATTAGATATCTATTAAATACTAAAATATTATTATTGCAAATTATTGTAAAATTAGATTATTGTGGTCTCAATTTGAAAATATAAACTCTACCAAAATTTACTTATACTCTTTTACTAATAATTCCAATTCTAAACTCTAACTTAACTATAAAAAAAAAAGCTACCAAAAAGATCCAAAAAATTTTAAAAATTGAATATAAAAATAGATTTAAATTCTACAATAATCATAATATGCTACAATTATTAACTATAACATAATATAAAAATATATACCGGTAAAGTTAAATTGGAGTAAAGTAATCTTTATTAGTAATATAGCAAGAGTTGCCAGTAAAATTTTGAGATATTAAAGAAGAGCACTAAATGCATACTGCACTTTTAAAAGACTCTTATAACCATATAGTAGTAATGTAACAATTTATAAAGTATGTATATCATTATACAGTATTAAACCTACCATGCTTTAAGAAACCTCTTTAATTAAAAACTAATAGCTGTTCGAAGCGAATAGACAAAAAGCTTACTTGATTGACAGACCAAGTTTGAAGATGCCTAAATATACGTGTAGGGCTAAAATTGGTTCAGTTTATGTTAAAACTATATGATTATCATTATGTGCAAAAAACTATTATTAAGCCTATTGTCTCTAATAGAAATAGTTTCATTCATATATGGGACCTTCTACAGCAAAGGGTGCAATAAGCCAACCAATCAGATTTTGAGATTTTATAATTATAATTTGTTTATAACTTTTTTTATCTAAATTTTTTTTTATTTATCAAATATGTTAATAAAAAATATGAGCAATTTTAAATTTTTTTTGCAATAATTATAAGTAAAATTAATCATATGATGCTCTTTAAATTTAATTTTCTCAAAACCACATGATTGTCTCATAGCTATGGGCGATCCCATATATAGTTTATGTCGAAACTAGTTTCGGATAGAAACAGTTTCATCCACATTATATCATAACTAATTTCGGTTTCATCCATATGTATAGTTTATGTCGTAACTAGTTTTGAATAAGTTGAAATGATTTCGGCTACATGTATAGTCCAAAGCGGAATAGACTTATTAGTTGACTTTAGGGTTAGGATCATTTTAGATTATGGTTAGGTTGGGATTAAATCTATCCTCTTGACGACTTCCTTACTATACCCAAACCATTTTTCTTATAGGAAGAATATCTTATAAATAAAATATTAATAAAGAATAGAATAATAGTAATATATACTGTAGATATAATTTATTATATATTTATAATTATGATTTTCTCAACTATTTATAGCACTAGTGATACTTTAATTCTATATATAACAAAAACAAGATCAAGTTTAGTTTGGTTGTATAGACTGAAAGACCTCGAAAAATAAGCGAATTAAAAGGATAAAAAGGTATGTGCTGCCAAAAGTTACATGACAGAAAATTCACGGATGGAGAATTTAGTTTGCTTTAAAACTATGTAACCTTATCTTGCGATTACATACGCATTCCTCAAAAATCCGTGAATAAATTTTGCTTGTAAGACGGGATTAAGAGAAGAGATTATAAAAATGGCAAATGACATCCTTCTCAATTCCATTTTTAGACTAATGAATTAGCTAAAGTTTTTGGTTTAAAATGGAACCAATGGAGCCAATGGAGCCAATGGAATTAGATATTAGTTATTAACAAATATATACTATATTATAAACTAGTTGGCCTCCATTGGCTCCATTCGCAAATTATTCTCAATGAGCAATGGAGTGATACCAATGGAGTTGTTCTCCATTCACCCCAATGGATAAATGTGCCAACCCTGCACTAGGGGGGTTTATTAGTATGTTCGTTCGCATCATAATGCCGCCATAATACTGTCTGATGACTTTTGGAATGTCATACTATTTCGAATACTTTTTTTTTAAATTATTATTTTTGATTTACTATATAAACGCGAAATAACGCACAGGAGTGTAATTCGAGTTTCGGCCTAAATAAAGCTTAATTCGGGCTGCGCTTATACGGGTAGTTATTAATTCTATATATATATACACCATGTTTAAATTTAATTTCAATGAGAATTTTTTTAAGCATTTAATTCTATTTGTACTTTCAATATTTTTATTGAGATTACATTTTAATTCTGATACTAATATTTTTTTTATATTAGTAATAAATTTCTATACTATTATTTCTAAATTTTGACGGTTTGATTTTATATCAAAATCAATTCCATTGGATAAAAGACTCAATTGAGTCAGTGTGACGTTCTGGAAAAGAGCTTCTTTAATCGCTTTTCCTGCGTCTGGTCCAAGGGAATTGTCTTGTAGGTTCAAATATTTTAGTGAAATATTATTATAAAGTGTATCGCCTAATGCTTCTCCAACCTTATTTCCGAGATAATTACTGCTAATATCCAACGAAATTAAGGTTGTATTCATGCAAATTGCGTCGCCCAATGCTTTAGGTAATTTAATTATCGATTCAGTCGATTCAATCGATTGAGTCGATTTAGTCGGATCACCACCAAAGTGATTTTCACAAACATCTAGAATGGTTAAAGTTGTGTTAATGCAAAGTGCTTCGGCTAATGCAAGTCCTCCTTCCGGTCCAATGTTATTTCTACGAAGTTCCAAAGAAGTTAATGTGGTGTTATTTTTAAGTGCATTGGCAAATTCTATTCCTCCTTGAGATCCAATATTATTAAAACCAAGATCCAAAGAAGTTAACACGTTGTTCTTTTCAAGTGCTCTTGAAAAAACTTTTCCTACTTCTGGTTCAAGGCAATAATATCGAAGTTGCAATGATTTCAGGGTACGGTTTTCACAAAGTACTTCAGCTAATTGATTGCCTAAATTTAATCCTATATTTTCGATATTTTGCTTTCCAGTAAGATATAAAGATGTCATTGTAGTGTTTCTGGTAAGATATGTTGCCAACAGCTTTCCACTTCGGTTACCAAGCTGAAAATTATAAATTCCTAGAGAATTTAAGGCTATAAAGTTGTAAAAAGCCTTTATTAATTTTTTCATTCTTTTAATTCCCATATGAATTGATACAAAATTCAAAGTCGTCAAAGTAGAACTTTCTTTAATATTCTCTATCAATCCATCTATTGTTTTACGTTTAAATTCAGCACGGACTTTAATAGGAAGAACTAAGTCTATAGAGGTAATTGTAGTATCATTAAATTTGAAATAGCTGCAATCAATATCTTCAAGATATAAATATTTAAGACTCTTTCCAGTTCGTAAAAACATTTTAATTAAAGAAATTAAAATGACATCTTTAAGATCATAACTGATTACACCTTTCCTAAAAAAACTTGGCAAATAACTAATACTATAAAGATCCTTGGTTATAGACGTAATAAAGTTTGTATATTCAAATAGTGGTTTCGGTTGAGTTGGAAAATTAATTTTATAAGGAATTAATAAAGCTTGCTCTTCTGCATTTAGAGTTAAAAAGAATATTTTTATAAGTCGTTCATCGTTAAATTTACGTCCTGGTTCGCTCCACAATATTGGGATAACGATTCCACACCAATGACGATTTACAAGAGCACATGCAAGTAAGTCTTTATAATTATGTCGGAAATTATTAAAGATCATACAATAGCATTCAGTAGGTAGTGATAACATATTGAAAAGATGCTTGAGAAAAAAAGTTTTACTGTAAGGAATAGTTTAGAAAAAGTTTGAGAGAGAAAAAAAAATTCGTGGGAAGTTTGAGGAAATTTTTTTTAAACGTTCTTTTTATATGCTGTATCAGATATTGATAGATACTGTAATGCTGTATCAGATATTGATAAAAAAAAAAAAAAATCCAAATTTGGATTGTTTACACAGAATGAGTATTAGTTGATAAGGCTAATGACTATACCTTTAATTTTTGCCCTAAAAAATTTGTTAATTACCACCAAAAATTAATAGAAAAATATAAGCCCTTCTTTTCATTCCACTCCTCAATTTGCTTTTTTTAGTTAGAGGCCGTTTGGCAAACTGTCATAGCCCTGTCAAAGCAAAAGTTTTAGGTTATCATTCATAAACAAGATCTTTTTGCAGACATATACATGAGAGAATCAGTGTATTGAGGTGATTCAAAAAGAATACAATTTTTGTAATATGTAGATCAATACTGCAATATGTGATCACAGGACCGCGCCATACTTATTAAAGATATTCTTTAAAATGTAAGATGCATATATATATTTTTCACGTTGGTTATGCTTATTGTTTCTTCAGTCTATCAAAATTCTTCAGTCTATCAAAATGAATCCACTAAGTACAAATATATACGCGCAATGTTACAGAAAGAAAATTCCGAACTATCGTATTTACATATTAATAACCTGTCACTTCGTTGACATTTTAAATTTATTAATTTGTGGTTATGATAATAACAGATAACTTAAGAATGTTATGATTGAATCTCATAATGTTCCTCTATGGCTTTGTCTAGATATTTCTAATATCGATACATTAGTTATTTTATTGATATTGGTGATATTGGTAGTTATTTATTGATACAGTAGTTATCTATTGATACAGATACGGTAGCTATTTATCGATACGGTAGTTATTTATCGATACAATAGTTATTTATTGATATTATTGATACAATAGTTATTTATTGATACAGTAGTTATTTATTGATACAGTAGTTGTTTATTGATACAGTAGTTGTTTATCGATACGTTAGTATAACTACTGTATCAAATATTAATAAATAACTATTGTATCGATAAATAATTACTGTATCAATAAATAACTATAACTACTGTACCTACTGTACAGTATCAATAAATATATTGATACAGTAGTTATTTTATTGTGAACAATACCGTACTGCCTCATTATCAAATAATACCCGTTTGGGTACTAATTACGGGGGAAGATGCTATAATAGAGGGATACTTTATACAGTTTCAAATATTAATTTAAGAATAATACCCGGGTCAATTTTCTGAATCATGAACCCATGAATTGTTACTCGGATCTTTTTCATAGGGGTACTATAGTCAGTGTCGTATAGTACAGTAGTAACTTTAAGATTTCTACGTATAAAACTAATAAAACTATAAAATTCAACAGAGGAGAATGGCTTAGCCATAATACAATATAGAGCTTTAAATTATATAATGCAAGCAAGGCTACAGAATTTGTGATAAAATTATACTGTACAAAAAGAGGTAGTATAAACAATTTTGCAATAATATTATATCCACCAATTTAAACTTTTAAAAAATAAATATATATTGATTGATTATAATATAAATAAGCAGTTATTTTTATATTTTGAAAGTTTAACTTGATGATATAAAAACTATTAAATTATTTTTTTATCTTCTTTTGCTATAGTTAGTAATCTCTTATATGTAATATACAGTATTTGGTGGTTTATGTTTGCTAATTTAATATTTAATACTATTTATTAAATCAAATAAGTTACTTTCATGGATTTGCTATAAAAGACTTAAATAAAAAGTTGTATATATAATTTTCTCATCAATTATATATAGTACTGTACTGTAGATGATTATCACTTGTAAAAACTGTGATTATAAAACTATCTTTTGAACTTTAACAAAAAAAATTTTTTGCAAAGTTTTACTATAAAATATAAAAAAAAATCAACTGTGTTTAAAAAATCGGATGTTGCTTATGTCTGATATATGTATCGGTACGTATGTAAGAAAAATCGATATCTGATGTCGATATATTATTTTTTGACAGTATCAGTGGTATGTACAGTACATCAGATATGTATATCAGATATGTACGTACGTACGTACGTATTTTAAAGTTTTTCTATTCTATATCTGATATATATATATACACATACAGTATAAAAAAAAATATTGTATATATAATACTATATTATATACAAAAGATTTTATTGCATAAATTATGATTACATACTTTATGCATCATCTGAAAAATGTCATTATATAATGCCTAAATTAGTAATTCATCGTTTAGTAGATATATATTTAATCAAATTTTATTCGCGTTTGTTTTTTTTTTTTAGGCATCTCAATTAAATACGTTATAAAAGTATAAAAGATAATTAAACTGTTATATTCGTATTTTTTTTTTTTTTTCAGGAAATAACTATTAGACATGGAAATGTTTGCATCGGCATCTCCTAATTTAAATCCATCTTTAATCAATAAAGATCAACTGAAAAAACCAGTGACTATTCCTCTTACGGTAGCAATAAAGATTTTCACGAAAACTCTTGAGAATAGATGTATTAAAAATCTTTCATCCGATTTGATTAATAACGCAAAATCGGCCTGTGATAGATATAATTTTCTAGTTCATAGCGATATTAAATATAGTCAAGGAGTTTGGGGAATAACTGGTCATTGGATTATTGTCAATAATGAAGAATGGAGAAATGAATTAGACGAAATGCGACAAAAAGAAATTCAAGATAATGCCTTAAATATCTTTCAAAAAAAACCGGCAAGAAAAAAACAAAGTAAATGGATGCAACAAGGACCGTTGGAAAATAAACAATCTATACTCGCTAAGAAAAAAGGCAAACAAGAAGTGGAACACGTGAAGATCGAGCAACAAAAGAACAAAGAAAACAAAATTTCATGGGCTGATGATGCTGAGATAACATTTCAAGATGGTGGGCCACTGCAAACCCTAAATTTCGATCCTAGTATCATCTTTGAGAATCAAGGTTTTGATGAAATGTCGAAACAAGGTGAAGGAGAGAACCTATCTGGTAGGACCTCGTATATTGACAACGAGCGTGAGATTGGTGATAAGAAGCTCGATAATTTTATTGGTAACTTAAGCATTGGGAACGTTGAATTAAAAGAAAGCAGGAATAATGACAAAGAAATGGAAAAGACGGATGAAGAAGAAAATATGAAAACATCTGTCATGGGGTCTGTAGAAATGTGTGATGATGACAAAGAAGATATTCGAACTTCCGATATAGAGACTAGTGACGAAAATATTACAACACTTGACACAGGACTTATTCCACAAAAACAGTTTCAAGATGCATATAATGAGCGAAAACCCGAAGAAAAAAGTCATTTACAAGATGATTCGGATGCCACAACTGTTTCTAAATTTTTACTTAAATACTCCAAGGTTATTTATAATGCACTCTTAGCTGAACATGAATCGCGCCAATTTTTGTATGAAATGGATAAAAAGTCACGTGTGTCCGAATGTCCAACAGGGCGAGAAAAAAAAGCGTGGTCAAAAGAAACGAAAGTATGAAAAAAAATTGGTACGTGACATCATGTTTTATATTCAATACACGTAGCATAGTAAATCCAGTTACGTATATTAATAATTGAATAATTCTACACCATTAAAGTGGAAACATTCCGTCTTGCTAAAGGATGAAGGATTAGCAGTTCGAAGGAATAATGTAAAGAAGTTGCGTAAGGTCGTTGTTTCTTGGGGAACGGTTGTATGTGATGTCGAGAATTTACTATTGTGAAACGGTTGTATGTGATGTTGAGAATTTACTACGTATTGCGAAACGGTTGTATGTGATGTTGAGAATTACTATCGTGCGATTGAATTGAAGGATGGTTTATATCTAAATCTTTCGTATGCATCGCCCTTAGTTTATTATAAATGATATTAATTGGTTAATTTGCGTTGATATCAATAAAAATCTAACTTTGATCTGGACCAATCATTGGAGTATTCGATGTACTATCGCTATGTAAATCAAATAAATCAAATACCTAAGGCCTCTCTCCCTAAGTGCAAGCTCTATGTAAATCCTCTCTAAATGCACGGCATAGCTTGACCCCAACTTAAAAGAGCACTATATATTTTGCCCTCTATAATGCATACTCTCGTTAAGTGCACGTTTTGGTTTTACTGTATATATCTATATGAATATTTTCGTGTAACGATCGCGAAAATCTATAATAAAATATTAATAGGCTCTATTTTTTTAAATTGAGTAATTGAGCAAATTTTCTAAACAAATAAATATGGAAGAGATACAGTTGGAAGTTTAGTAGTTTTCTATATGACTCCAAAAATTGTGTCTTGTATTCCATACTATTTTTTTTTAGAAATTTTTCTCAATTACTTAATCTGCTTTTTTTTTTTTAAAAAAAAATAGACCGATTTTGTTTTTTATTAATAAATTTGTTAAAAATTCTGGTATATATTTTACTATAGATTTTTCGCGATTACACAAAAAATTATCCATAAGGTTAATATTAACCTTGATTTAAATCTATGTTGATAATGAGGGATGAGATCAAGTTTTCGGCGATTTAGTTACAACTAGGGTTGGGGCACGGATAAAAAAATTGGCATGCCTCAATGGGGCTTGAGGCATACCCTTAAGGCATGCTCTCATATGGTCACATGACAAACTATTAACCAATCAAAATCATTAAAATTATTACTAAAAATCTATACCCAACCAATCAGCATAGCAGAAGTTCGTTTTGATTGGTTGTTAAGATACCTCAGAAAAAATGTCGATCATACCCCGGATAGAGTACTGGCTCATTCCGAATAAAAATTTTATTACTCACGAACTTTTAAAAAATTAATCAATACTCTATAACGACATATATTATAATTTTACAATACAATCATTAATAGCTTTAATTTAGATTTTACAAGGCTTTCATCGTTTTTTTCGCGGTAAATATATATAAATGTCTACAAAATAATGAATATGCGACCATTCCTAAACACTGCTATTACTATCAATTATTGTATTATAAACCAGGGATGGTAAATGACCTGGTTATTTGCCTATTTTGCAAATGACCTGAAATGACTTCAGAATGACTGGTCATTACGGTCATTTAAATTCCGGGTCATTTGAAAATGACTCGTGACCAAATGACTCAGGTCATTTGGAAATGACCTGGGTCATTTAGGAACGGACCGAGTCATTTGCAATCGGTGGGTCATTTAAAGTTTGTGTATGATCGGATGCTGTGCCTAGAGATCCGACTCAGTCAGATAATAGTGGTCCGGACGGGTCAGATATTGAACGGGTCATATAGAGGCTTACAAATTTTAATAATATTTATCGAGGTTATGCATTTAAATAAGCCATTCGAATTATGAATATTATTATTTAATTTTATATACAGTATTTTACAACACTTAGTGAATATAAAAACATTTTATAATCTAGGTCTGAAATAAGTTATTCGAGTTATGATAATACTATTTAATTTCACTTACTTATAGAACTTAGTGGTATAAAAAACATTTATTAATCTAAGATCTAAAATAAGTTATGCGCAACCATTTATTATAATTATCCCGAATATAAATGTTAGTGATCTAAGTATTGAAAATAAGATTCATAAATATTGGCTGTTTAATTCACCATATTTGCATTTTTTTTTTTGAGTCCCGTAAGTCCTGTGATTATAATACAGTAGTCACTTCGACTTCATTATATTTCATGGAAATCAATTAATTATTCACTGTATTTCCCTTATAGATAAATAAATTTCATAAAATATGACGAACATAGGGTGGCTATCTATGTTGTATTCGCGGACTCACGGGACTCAAAAAATTACGATCCAAATAAATCAAAGTTCGATAATCTAAGTATTTAAATATCTATTCATGAATATTGCTTTTAATTTCAATCGGTAAGTATTCATTAACCTAAACGTTAAAATAAGCTATTCATAAGATATACTATTTAATCATATTAATGTTGTAAATATAAAGAATTTTTATTAATTTAAGTTAATTCATGACTATTTGAATATTTATTTTATTTGCATCCGGTTAGTTGGGAGCATAAAATTATTTGCATTTACATATATTAATACGACTAAATACCCTGGCTAATTATATACATCACACATGTTTGATTAAATAACTGATTAAGAAGTTGTGACCAACTAAATTACTATATCTCTAGTTTTAATATAAAATTTTAAATGACCTAATAGGTCATTATTCATTTGAGTCACGAGGTCATTTCAGGTCATTTACCATCCCTGTTATAAACATCATTGTTTAAGGAATTGCAAGCTATCATATTTAAGCTTAAGAGCTTTAATCCTTTAAGCTAAGCTATTAAAGTATTTATATTCTTGCGCTAAAGGAAAACAATGAGTTAACATACTTAAAAAGGGTATGTTGAGTTTTGTTGACTATAAGTCTAGGGACTGATTTTTAGAGCAAATAAGAAACAACTATATATCTAAATATATAAAATATAATAAAAAATATTAAATACGGTCCAAAATAGTTCAGAATAATAGTTCAAAACAATACTTTTTGCTTGTAAAAAAAACAAATAAAATTAGTTGAACAGAAGCTTTCAATTTCATTGCTGAACCACTTTCCGACCTTTCAAAATATTCATCTCTCATCTAATTCTTATTACATCTCAGGTTGAAAAACGATAAGTTTAAAGGTAAACTACCAACAACTCAAGTTGTTATATTTTTGTATTACAAAAAAAACATTTCATATGACACGATGATTTTTACTATTAAAAGTACTTTAACAATTACAATCGACTGTATAAAAAAGGATCGTCGCCAATCATATTTATCCTAATATCAGCCAATAAAAACAAACTTCCGCTATGCACAACCAATCTGATTTGATTTTTTGTGCCTTTTTTCGATAAACTGTTACACGAAAATTTGCTCCTAAGTGACGTTGAAAAACTAACAAACGAAGCACTTGTTACAACTAACAAAAGAGCTTTTTTGACGTCTAGACAAGTTAAAAAAAAACCAATAAAACTCAACAAAAGGGCTATGCTAAGCTGTAGAAAGAAGCGCTTTTACCGTTTGTTGAAATATTCGGGTGTTTTAGGAGGGGAACGATGGGTTTATGATAAACTCGGAAGAAAATTTTTAAAAAACTGACCTTTTTAACACATATTTGGCTTATAATTAAATATATAAGCACCATAATTTTCTACGTATTTAATTATAAACACAAAAGGCCGTTCTTATGAAAATTCGTACTGTAATAAATTTTAAGTACGAAGTTTCTTTGATAATCCTCAATCATGATTGGTTGATTTTGGGGTCGAAACAAATCGGCCGATATGATACAATTCTAATTTTTTTTTTTAAATGCATATCATTAACTGTAAGAATAATTTTGTAAAATTTCTTTCTTTTATATAATATAAAATAATTATGTACAACTCTCTTGTTTGTGAACTCTTGTTAAAGTAAACTTTATATAGTAAAGAATTTTGAATTCCCAGAATTATTAAACCTCCAACTCGATATAGTGAAGTACATATAGCATTCTTTCGATATAAGCTATACCGTATTTTCGCGAAATAACGCACAGGGGTTAATTTCGTATTTTGGCCTAAAGTACGAAATTTCGAAATAACGCCCCCTGCGCGTTATTTTGCGAAAATACGGTAGTAAAGATCAACCCTTTGGCTTTACTGCAGCATAACAAGATTAAGTTTTATAAGTTTGCACGAATAGCATTTAATTTTGGCCCATGATTTTGCTCGCCTATATCATGTGATTTGGCATGCCTCCCTCTGGGCAGGGTTGGCAATGGAGTCAATGGAGCCCAATGGAGCTGCGAATGGAGCCAATGGAGCTCTGAATGGAGCATGGATACTAGCTTTTTGAGTCCATCCGCACAACCATTGGCGCCATTGTCAACCCTGCCTCTGGGGCATGCCCATGCCCCTGTGCCCACCTAGTTACAACTCGGATATTCTGTAATGTAAAATTGTAATTTATGTAACCCAACCCTAATCCCTCTACGTCCCATATAATGCTTGGGCAGAAATTTTCCTACAACTAACATATCTACATCATACATATATATATATATATATAGCAACACTAAAACTCTAGAAAAGGCCTGTAACCTCCTCGAATAGAGTATTTGATCGAGGATAAATTAGTTCTAGCTGTAGGTTTTTGTAATAATTTGTAAACTATTATATCAGATATGTAATGATTCACATTATTATTCAATAAAAACCGAGGCCAAGTCTCACTCTTTAAAAAAAAAAAAACCCCCCAACGAGGGATCATATTAAAGTCGATATATATGAGGGAGTTTTAATATATAATAATTTATAATAATTTGTTTTATAGTTTAGTATATATTAATGAATAGTTAATATTAACGAGTTAGTCGCATTGTTATCACGTGATAACCGTAGCTTGACTATAGATATTTAAAAGTTCGGACATGAACACAGACCAACGGTCGGAATTTGTCGAGTCAGGCGAATTAGGCAGAAATTTTTATTTAACGAATTAGGTATTGAGACCGCCTAAAATTTTCTTAAACGTTTAACCGTTTAGTTCAACCTAACATTAAATTGCTCTGGTTCATTATCAACATAATTCAGCCCGCACTATAATTTTTTTTTTTTTTTTAATGCTCCAATCCCTATAATGAATGTTAAAGAAATTTATTAATACCGACCGATTTCGATGGAATCCTTCGATTCACTGAATTTTAGTTATCTACTGTAAACGTGAAAATCAAACTCCTTCTCGATTGGGAGATATCAGACCCGCCGGTTAAAGCTACTTGGATAGTAAACGAAAAAATAGGATAATTAGGATGGCTTTTAAATGTATATCGGGTTGGAGAAATATTAGATAGTTCGAGAGTAAATAAATAAAGGAAAAAAATATGCAATAACGAATAATGTAATCAATAATCACTCAATGTATCAATTAGTTATAACTTCAATATAATAAACATAATGTCAATAATTCAGCCAATACGATATAAAAAGTAATCACTCAGATAAACTTTATTATAAAGGAGGAATCATTAAGATAATATCTAATGCCATCTAATACCTAATCTGATCTAATCTAATCTGATGATACATGAAGAGCGAAAAGCCATTTGAAGTATGTACATATTAATTTATGAAATCAATCTAATTATAGAATTTATAGTATTTTAATATATATCAATATATAATTTCTTATTATTTTTTTTAGTTGGTTTACAATAGAAATAATTTGATTAATCAAGTTGAACAAACTATAAATGAAGCTGAATTATCTAATGCTGTTGTTAATGTAGTGTTCGATATACATAATTAATTAAACTACACAGTTGTCGGATCAACTTCCTTCCGATATTACAAATCTTTAATTCCTTCAACACCAATAAACTTCCCTTCGCATTACTATCTACATTAAGACATTACACCCGAAACATTAATTTCGAAATCTGCCTTTCTAACTCTTCATCGGGCTAGCAGATTTTGCGATAATATATAAAGGCTTTATTATGCTTATTATTGTTCATGCATCTATCCAACTTACTTTCACGCGTCGCAGATAATTTGGTATGGAATTCGGGTATGGCAATAAAATATATCTATAGGAGGACATATATGGACTATAGATAGTAATAAGAAAAGATCTATATATGGTACTAACGTAGGGTGGGTATAGGTATTATATTCTAGGAAGGGACGGTTTGATGGGAGCAAATTAAGGCGATCGGATCGTGATGCACAGAAAAGGTAACACAGTAATATTTTTATTGTATTTTTGACCAATCAAATTTCATGATCGGTGTAACGTAAAAGTAAATACTATCATAGCTCTAAATTTTAATTAGGATACCTCAACTTCTGTGGCCTAATTAAAAATATTCATTGTGAAATTTCATCAACAGATGCTATATTCATCAGCAAAATTTTTTAACAAATATATCGATATATAGCAGTTAATTGATATATTTCGATTAAAAATTATCGATTAGCTGCTATGTTTCACTAACAGTATACACGTCACTCTCGATATAACGTAGTACCTCGGACACATAATGAGGAATTTTTTAAAGTCTGCTTTATCGTGAGTTTTATTGGTAAATTCATTATATCAAGTAGTATTTATTATGATGTGAATCTGAATCTTTTACTTAGTCTCCGTTATATCAACGTGTATAACGATTATAATCACTATCGATTAGTAGCGATTTTTATAAAATTCGTCAGATTTTTTTCAAATTTTGACATAATTTTCTTGGTATTTACTTATCAAATCGCCTCAAATTTATATTGCAGATAGCATATATATTCAATTATAATACAATTTGAATTAATAGTTCTTGAAAAATTGCTTGTAAACAATAGTTAATTTTTTCAAAAAAAAAAGATCCATCGTTTACAAGTGATTTCTCAAAAACCAATAATCCAAATCGGACAAAATTTTAATATGTGGTAGTAAAATATTAAGACTAGCGTCATCAACTTAAAGAATTTCGCTAAAAAATTTTTCGCAGCTAAATTAGGTTAGGGTTTGCTATTAAGTTTTTAATACCAAAATTTCGTAAGGGGAACTTTTTGTTAGTACGCAGTAAATAGTTTCATAGATAAAATGTTGATTTATGAACGTTTTTTTTGGTTTCTTCGCGTTGCACCTGATCTCGAAATCCGATTGGCTGGCGAAATAGTAGCGAAATTTTTTAGAGTGGTGATGCTAGAGTGGTTGTAAAATATATACACTATCTGCAATAAAAATTTAAGCCGATTTGGATAAGTAGTTATCAAGAAAACTGCTGTCAAAGTTTGAAAAAATCTAACGAATTTTTATTTTATATCGTTAGTAATCACTAACGATGAAACCCAGAAGGGGTGTTGTATATTGATTATAATCTAGGGATTACTATCGATATATAGCACATCTAAAAATTTTGCTGATGCTTATTCTAATCCTAACACTTTTAATTGCACAACTTTTTATCATGTTACACCTGATCTTAAAAATTTACAGAGGAAATGAGTGCGCTACTAAATGATAAAAAAAAAAATTTGTATTGTGCTATTTAAAAAAGATGGATAGATACATGGGAATTCAGTAGAAAAGGAGCAAAATTTTTTCTAAGTAAAAAGTTTTCTCAACTTTGAGCTTAAATATCTTGTCAACTATCTTATTAATAATAAAATTTTTTTTTTTATTTTAATTCTGAATAATCCTAAGATTAAAATAAAAAAAAATATTTATCAAAATTTGGTTAAGTAGTTGTTAAGATATTTTAATTTAAAAATTAACAAAAAATTTACTAAAAATGATTCGTTCCTTTCCTACTGACTCCCCCCACATATAGAATGAAAAAAAGTGATATTTTTAATAAAACACGAACCCATTATGTCTTTTACTACTTATAAACCAAAATCTTTATTTACGATTAAATCCAGACTGCTAGCGCTTAACAAACCTGGTATTAAACTAGATCTTTCAGCAAAATATAGAGTATAGTCCAATAAATTATAGATATTTAGTCTTCTAAGTAAAGTATTTCAGTCTTGGGATAATTAATATTGCGTTTATAAAGCTAGAAATGGCTTTTTTTTTATGTATTAATGAAACGTTACATTCTTAAAAAGTACAATTTAAAATATTTGATATATATAAACAAATTACCCGAGCAATTGGTTCACACCTAGCCAATCAGACAAAATTCTATACTTTTTACCTTTTTTGTTGCGTGCATATCCTAAAACGTAGATCCAAACAAATAGGAAAAATATTAATTTAAGATAGTAGAACAAGGATTTAACACAAACTTTATGCGTTGAGCTGAGTCTTACGTATAAATTATCTGCCAGTTTTTTTATGAAAAGTATTATAAAGTGTTGAAGATTTAAAGATCTGGGGATTTTTTTTTTTTTTTTTGAATCGCTGTAACTTTTTGTAGGAGTATTTTTTTCAAAAAACTGACCAACAACTTTGATATTACATAGATTTGTGTATAAAAGTTATCGTTCAATTCTTTAAAAAAAAATTTCCGAAGTTTTAGCGATTATATTTCCGGCGCAGTATTTCGGAATATATGGTCAATCACGATCACGAGAAAATTGATAATTTTCCGTGATTGTCGATTCCAAATTTCCGGCATCATATAATATTAATTTTAAATATACTCTGAAGCTAAAAATCCTTAAATTTATATATACATGATAACTCAATATAAAAGGAATAAGTTATAGATTTAATACAATTTCAAATTTAAACAAGAAAAATTAACTTTTCACATACATTGTAAGGAGGAATGAACCTAGATTGTCTCCGAGGTGGCTCGGGTCAGATCTGCCAGATCTGCATACTGTATATGGTATATATAGTCTATATGGAAGAAATGACAGATAGGTTACAGATAGAGCAGACGTGTTAGAAAATTAGATAGTAATGAAAATATACTTAAAGGCATGATGTTTTACCTTAAAATAAAGCAACCTTCAAAAGTTCTACTTCGAAATAATAATAAATGTCATCCCTAATCCCATTTCGTTAAAAAAGTCGTTTAAAATAAATTCGATCGTCGTGTTTCTTATCCCCATGACTTTCATTGACTCGATACTTTTGTTGAATAAAGAGTAAGAGAGGATCTATATTAGTAATATTAGTGATCAACCCTTCATATATTAAAAACTAAATTGATTAAGTTTGTAATTAACATCATTGTTAATAAATTGCGTTAAAGGATTACCTCGAATCGTGGTCCCGTGACATTTGATCCCGAAATTAGAGACCAATAGTAAATTGAAATCAGCACTTAGAAAGAAATAGGCAATATAGAATATTAGTGAATAGAAGTTGAGAAAAGTATCACAGAATCTTACAAACTAAATTACTTGTCTTTTGGCCGCAATTGATCTAATCTTCAGACCAAATCGATCTACGCCTTAATCGAAGCTTGCTACATTAGAGTGTAGAGCAGATTTTGTTGGTTATAGTGTTATATATTGTCTCATTTTAGTCTTTACAATTATGTAAAATACCTTTGGCCTAGGTCTGCTCCCAAACCATTTTACCCTTTTACAACATCCATTGTTATATAAAATTATTCATGAATGAAAATTCTTGATAAAACGATAAAGTCATAATCTTCCGTAATATACAATAAGCCATCTTAAATGTAAACCACAAAGGAATTAAGTAAACCCTATTTTATTTGCTTAAAAAAAAAAAATAAATGAATAAATATAAGCCTTCTATTGCGTCTTTAAACAACACTAAAAACCAATTTGACTTAATAATTTCAAGGTCCCGAAACAAAAAGCTACTTAACAAAATGATTTCTTCATATATAAGTAAAGCTTTGGATACATGTAATATAATATTAAAATTCCGATATTGTTGTTATTAATATTCCGAGGTGTTATTGCTACCTTAAAGTTTTTTCTCAAACCTGTTGGATATGCTTTTTGTAATTTAATTAAGAAATTTATTTAACGCTTATATTTATCTATTTTCTAGCTTAAAAAAAAAAAAGTTTTTATGTGAGATATACCTCGATAGAGCGAAATCACAGCGATATACAACATATTTAAAATTTCGTTTGTTAAAAGTCTTCTGTAGTATTATATATGGTGGCTACATTTTAAAGGTTCGACATAAATATAAAATTACCAAGTTATATATAGTCGTACTGTACATCATAACCTTAATAGGATACAGTATTCTTTAATATTTGCCTATTTTGTATCTCACAATAGATTCACGAGGTTTCTCGATCAAATTTTCGATTATTATTAGTTGAAAGAATTTCAACGAGTCAATTTACCGCATTTCGATATAAATATATTATAGGGATTTAATATAATGCCGTCACCAAAATCTTTAGAATCAGCAGCAGTGATTTTATTTGGTTAGGTGAAATTAATTATTGAACAGTTAAAAACATAAAGATCAAACCACCGAATTATATTGGTCATTGGACAGGACTATTCAATGGCTACTGAATTTAATATAGTTAAAAGGTTAATTATTAGAGATAGTTTAGGCGGTTCCAACCATTATTTTAAAATCCAATTTTATTTAAATATGGCAGAAAAATTGGTAATCTTTGTAAATGTTCAGAAAAGCATGCGCAATATGTATGGTACATAATCGCAGATTCCAAAAAAATTTTGCTTGCGGCAAGAATTGCATTCTACGCACCGCGAATTCTACATATAGGATTAAAACAATGAGTCTAACCTTTAGTGAAAATTTAAGATACACACTGCACGTGACTACACATAAATTCTTTATCAATTATATCGCCCACCCATATTTCACAAAACTGAATTTAAGTAATAATATAATCAGCAACAATTTATTTAGAATTACAACAATACAAGTTTACATGCTGAAACTAATGACTATTAGTTGGGAATATTATATGAAGAAAAACTAGCTTCTTTGTTCTATATTTACTCCTTTCTATTGTTTCAGATATTGTTATGACAAAGATTACAAGCGACTATCAGTAGAGATCAAACAGATTGCCATTGCCATTGCTGGTAGTTAAATGTCACAAATGTTCTAGCTTCTTTACTTGATATCACCCAAGAGCATGGAGCCCTTCACCCAATTAGGGTGTATAACTTAAATATACATTGGAATACAGTAGATAATCTAATTAATAAAAAAAAGTCACTAAACTATTTGTATTCATAGTTTGTTGTACTGTCTGCGTACATACGCACGTACATTATAAACAAGGAAAGTCTCCAGTAGCATTTAATTCTTGATTAAGTCACAATGAAAGAAAATTAGCAATCAATAGACCACTGGAATTAGTTTCTGATTTGGTCTCAACCAATTTAGAAATTAGTTTTGTTTAGTCATCAAAAAAAACCCCCATCGCACATGGAGTATTATTTTTCCGTCTATGTCATATGAAGATCAAATTACATTTGGCAAGAACAAACTTTCTACGAATTTCCTTTCAAGCAGTTCTATACAAAGTCTTTGAACCAAATTTTTTCGCTGACATATATGAAATTATATGAAATTATTTTGTTAGGATCACTAACGCGACGAAAAATTGTACCTAATTTAGGTATTTGACGCCAATACGCCACTATGCATCATTCTATATATTAACTGATATTCTGATGCCTGCTAAAATATGATAATCGGTCGTTAATCCTACAGAATGACACAAACGAATACTTTAGATGCTACTTTTTTGTGATTTTTCATAAAATATATCTTCCAAATATTGTGACAAAAATTTTCCGGAGTTAATTTGAAGATACTCGAAGTGTGAGTGAGTACTTTAAGTTGTTGAATATTATAGCTGTCTTATACGGTTATTAAAAGTATTTTATAAATCCATTTTATTTCTTCATTTAATTTCATATTAGACCAGTTCGTTAATTGCAAATTCAATTGGTATCGATATATCAATGAAAAAGAAAACGCGTCATACATTAATTCAATGCCTGGTTTTATTAATGTAGAACGCGTCTTTCGTTAAAGTTTATTCACAAATTAAGGTGGTACAATTTTTTTTTCAGGTGAATATCACATTGATATGAATGCGTGTTGTTTTAGTATATCTTTATTCATGAATTTATTAGAATAGACAGATTTCTGTTGTGCATCATTATTTGTACACTTGTTTATACAATGAAAAAAGGAAATTAAGTTACAATCATACGATTTTTGTCAAATTGTTGGGAAATCATCCACATTATTAAAAAATTTTTTCTTATATAAAATGGTACCGTTCGAAGCTTTGTCTCTTGTGGCTTGCCATCCTTACCCTTCAACATTGTTTCTTGACGATCCATTTTCTGTCCTCTTCGTCCATTTGTTTCTTGAAAAAAAGGCATTTTTCAATACAATTTTAAGAAATCTTGTCAAACCAAACCCTTAAACACATCACATTTGTAAGAGATGGAGCACCAAAAAATTCAAATGCCAAGTATATCAGAAATAGAAGAACTTGACATCGGAGAGTTAGCAAAGAACATAAATAAATCTTTGAACGCTTTCTTTCTCTACCGAAAAGAGTTCATGAAGCGTGCCCTTGCTAATGGCCTGAGGATAAAAATGACTGAAATGTCAAAAGGTGCTGCTAATTCATGGAAAAAAGAACCAAGAAAGATTAAAAATGCCTATAAGAGACTTTCAAGAAAAATAGACGATCTGTTACAAACAAAGAAACAAGAGAAAAAAACATTTCAGATCGTCTATGACGATAAAATGGAAATGGTGCCACAAGAAGCAGTATACCAAGAACCGTTATTCACTCCTATTCCGTCTGATGAATATATATGTTCTCTTAGCGTTGATGACATCGCTTTCCTTGATTTATATGGCATTAACGTTATAAATTTATATTCATCTGATTATTTCGACTTCGACTGTTAATTGTTTATATGCACATACTAAAATATGCATGTGGGGATTATTAATTATGATAAAAAAAATTTATGGAAAATAATATGTGGCGCCATTAAGATTGCATTGTATCTTAGTATTGAATGATAACTGAAATTACTATACGTTGTATAATTTTGTAATTGGTAAATAAGATCAAAATTATTTTGTACTTAAGTTACAATACAGATTATGTAGATTTGTACGTACGGATCATGAGAATTAGTGTAATATGGCGCATGTAGTCTAGAACCAACATCACGTGATTTGATATGATAATAAAATTATAATAAAAAATAATTCTGTATTATTATTACAGAAAAAAATTTTTTTAGTTTATTCAAATCAAAATTATAAGCCAAAATATCTAATATATCTTAACTATAGTAATATAAATTGTTTTAAAATTTTTTATTATATTAAAATTTAATTGGCTAATTTTTTATGTTAAACGAAATTTTATAATAAAAATGTTTAAAATTTTGCCCGCTCTTGGTCACGTGATAGTGGTTCTAGGCTACATGCACCATATGCCAGAGGCAAATCTTACGTTTTTGATACTCCTGCACTTACTTTTTTGATACTCCTGTATGTACCCCAAAATTACGCTTACTTTTTTGATGCAGATCTGCATATATACACGTGACTTATGTTACACAAAGGCCCAGTGCATTGTTTTTGCAAAAATAATTTTTGGGGGTCGTTTAAAGTAGGGTGCAGTCATATGATTTTGACTTTTTAATTAAAGTTAGGGTAAGGGTTAGTCGGCGGTTAGGGTTAGAGGTGGTATTATAGTAAAATTGCCTTCCCGACATTTTTTGTTAAT
>QKWP01000079.1:0-38906 GCA_003550325.1 Gigaspora rosea | reverse complement strand
TCAAAGATCAGAGCTACCTCCTTACTCGGGACTTGCCAAATGGGTTTCTGTTTCTCCAGTTCCTTGGATTTGTCTGTGTCACGAGACACAACTTCGCCCGAAAGCTCCCATTCAAGATGGTAACCAAGGACTACAGGTGATGTACCCAACCAATCGACAAGAAACAGTTACCGGAACACAGGTCTATTTTTCAAAAGTGTGGCAGTAGGATTTGAACTCAAGACTTGCTACTTGGGAGTGACAACTTACCAACTTCCCTAAGTCGCCACACCCTTTATTGCAAAAATTTGTATTAATTTGTATTAATAAATTAACTTAGTTTTAATTTGCAATTTTTTCAAAAAATATTAAAAATTTATCCAAAATTTTGTTTTGACCTTTCTAGTCTTTTTATGTTCATTTTCATTTTCTCTTTCAAAAATTTTTGAAATCTTAATTCTGCATACTATTTGACACCAGTAGCCAATCAAATTTATAGAACATCACATGAACTTTATTTTTAGAAATTTGGTTTAATTTGCAAAATCAATATAAATTTGTATTAATTTGTATTAATTTATATACAAATTTTTACAAATCTCTGTTATATAATTAATTAATATTGTAAATAAGTATATATTGTTATTATATAGTATATAATTATCTACTATTATATTACCTAATATCAATAAGCAGGACCCTGAAATATTTATAGATAGAGGTCAGCTAAAGCAAAGTGAAATTTGGTTAGGGTTAGAGTTATCTTTTTGATACAATTATTGTTAGAGAGTTATAAATATCAATAATGTAATTTATGCAGTGTGTAGATTATATCTTGAATTAACTCTGCTTTAGTCGACCTCCATAGATAGATTAGGTTAATTATAAAATTACTAAAAAAGAAAAAATTTACAGAAAAACCTTAAAAATAAGCAAAAAATTACTATAAATAGAAAAGATCTGCATAAACCCCAAAAATAAGCAAACTCATACCTGACCTATCTATGTATATTTCAGGGTTCTCAATAAGCCATTTAGTATTGTAATTATAGATACTAGTAAAATTAATTCAAAGTAGTAAAATAATTTCACCATTTCACCAATCACCAATTGGCATGGTGCAACTGGTGTAACTGGTGAATTGGTATAATTGGTATAATTGGTATAATTGGTAAATTGATGAATTGATGAATTGGTGAAATAATAAAGATAAATTAGTGAATTGGTGAATGAAAAGATGGTAGAATGGTGAAACAGCTGAATGGTAAAATAGTAAATTTCTAGAGTCCAGAATTATTTTAGTCTGGAATTCAAACTGTATTTGCTCTTCAAAAGTTAGGCTTTTGTTTAAATTTTTACATTTTATGTTTTTATAAATACACTTAGAAATCAAAACTATTAATTGTTAAAGTTCAAATTTTAGATACAAAATGCACAATATAAAAATAAATTTTGTAAAGTAACAGAAGCAAATAACTTTACTTTAATTTTATTCTAACCATTGATCTCATTGAAATAAATGAAAAGAAAGATGCTTTTTTTTAGAAGACAACTAGCTGTAAACCCGTGCATAATGCACAGTGTGTTTTTTAGTTTTTTTTTTTTAAATAATATTAAATAAATTCATGATTGGTTTAAATAAAAATTATTATAATGACCCTTATATAATTGGGCAATCATATTAAAAATTAATAATCATATAAATAGAGTAAGCCGAATTAGAGGTTAATTCCCTTAATCCGATTTGATCTAAATTTTAGTTTTTTTTTTTTTGGATTTGTAGTCTTAAGGAAGCGAAATACCAAAGTGACATTTCAGATAAGATACTCTATTTTTTCTTTTTACTTCATTTTTTTTTTTCTTGTACTAATTCTATTCTTTTTTGGCATAAATTAGTATCAGCAAAGGTTTTTAAATAGCTTTTTAAGTATATTATTTCCTTTTTTTTGCTTTAGTTGTAAATTGTCTTGTTTTGCTCTATTTTTTTTTTTTTTAGGATTTGCTAGATGCTGCTTAGTGCTAGGCAAATGTGTATGCGACTTTTTAGATAAGATATTAATTTTTTTTTGGTTTTCTTTTTTTTTTGCTTGTTTGTCTAGTTACTAATTTTGGGGTTTTTTTTGAAGAATGTTAGTTTTCTTTTTGGCTATTTTCTTAGAGAACGTCAGTTTTTATGTCATTTTTTTCTTGGAAGTTTTTAAATATAAAATATGATTTTAATTTTTTTTTTGTTTTTTTTTTTGTTTGTCTGGTTAGGGGCATGCCATTTATTACGTAATTTTTACCATGGATACATAGTCAGAGGTAGTGATCACATCTATATATTATATTAATCAATTAGAATTAGATAAAATGATTACACCATACATGGGTAGAGGTGGCTACTAAGTAAAAAATATTACGTAATAAATGGCATGCCCCTTACTAATTTCAGGTTTTTTTTTAGAGAATGTCAGTTTTCTTTTTTAAAAATATCAGCCTTTTTTCTTAAAGGATATCAGTTTTCTTACATTAGTTTTTTTTTTTGGAGGTTTTTGAACGTAAAGTGAGATATTAATTTTTTTTGTTAGTTTTTTTCCTGTTTTGTTAGCCTTATTACCTTATTATTAATTTTAGTTTTTTTCTTGAGGTTTTTAGACTTTGCTAAACATGAATCCACACCAGGTAAAGTGCATATAGTGTTTTGGATAAGATTTTTTTCTGTTTTTTATTTTTTCTTGTTAGTTTTGTTACTAACTTCTTTCTTAGAGTTTTTAGACTTCGCCAGATGTGAATTAATACTGAGCAGGTGTTTGTGCAGTATTTTCGATAAAATATTAAATTTTTTTCTTTACATTTTGCTTTTTCTCTGTCATTTAATTTTGGTACTAATTTTGTTTTTCTTTCTTAAGGTTTTAAGGCTTTACTTAGCATGAATATACCAAAAAACATATTTGTGGTGTTTCAAGTAGGTAAGATTAAGTTTTTTGTTTTTGTTTTTTTTTTTTTTTTGTTATTGTTTTGTTTATTAACTTTTTTAGGTTTTGCTAAAGCACTGATCGAACGTTTAATGAAAGCATCGAGCAAACGTATCGTAAAAGCACCAGGCAAATATATATGGAAACACCAGGCGAGTGTATATAGAAGCACCGGGTGAACGTGTATAGAAGCACCGGGTGAACGTGTATGGAAGTACTGGGCAAATATGTATGAAAGCACTAGATGAATATATATATGGATAATCATAATGTAAGTACTATGTGAACATGAACGTACCTTGAGTCATTAAAATATTGTCGATTTCATTGGATCATATATTAATTTTTTTTTAATAAAATTTGTTGGGTTTATAATATCATAAAGTTGTAATACTGATTTAAAAAAATTTTATGGGTTGTCTTAATAGTGATTTGCTTTTTTTTTAATAAAACTTTTGGTATATTTGTATTGTTTTTTTTAAAAAAAAAATAAAAAATTTTGAGAGTTGCCCAGTAGTGATTTGTTTTTTTTAATAAAATTTTCAGTAAATTCGCTTTTTTATTTTTTTTAATTTAGTGATCGGTTTATTATACAATATTTTTAGAGTAATGGATTAATCAAAATTGGTTCTGTGAGTTATATATTCGCTAGTTTGCTTCATATATATTGCTTCGCAAATCAGTGATTACATGACTCATATAATTGATTTGATTGGTCGATCGTAGGGTCGCTATGGTGATGGGTTGCTATATAATAATGCCCGGTTCAAATATCATATATTTTCTGAAAAAAATATCCTTTTTGGCCAAAAAGTTATACAAAAAACATTAGAATAGCTTATTTTTAAATTGTTAAATTTTTTGAAAAATTAAAAAACATACTAATTTAAAGTAGTTTAAATATTTTCTATAAATATATTTCATTTTTGAACAAATTTACTTAATAGCATTTTTGAGATTTACTTTATATTAAAAAAATGATGAAAATAGCTTCTTTTGAAAAAGTAAACCCAGGTTTGGTTCAAATAAACTGCTTTTGGTTCAAATAAACACTTCTTTGGTTTAAATAAACTCATTTTTGGTTCAAATAACCCTATTTTTGGTTCAAATAAAGCTGATTTTGGTTTAAATAAACCCGATCGGTTTAAATAAACCTTATTTAAATATAATTAGGCTCAAATAAACCCAATTTGATTCAAATGAACCTAATCTGGTTCAAATGAACCCAGTTTTGGTTCAAATAACCTGAATTGGGTTCAAAACTAAAAAGTTACCAAAATCGGGTTTGTGTAACGTTGCACAACATTAGTAGCATGTAACCTAAAATTATTTTTGTGAAAACAGTACAATAAGCCTTTGTGTAACCTATTTGCATATATGTATTACACAAATTATATTGCCCAATCATATTGCAGTATAAATAGATACCATACTTTAATACAATTATTTATATTGTTAGTCTAAACGTTATTGTTACACTGTATAAATAGGTAATCTAAACGTTATTGTTACATAGTATAAATAGAGTAATCTAAACATTATCATTACACAATATAAATAGAGTATTCTAAACGTTATCATTATACAAAGATTTTTTAGATAGTTTTAAAAGATATTAGATTTCAAAAAATGATTTTCTCGCAATTCTGTATAAATCTTGATATTATTATTATGCAGCAAGATTACACACAAATTTTTTTAGTATATAGTTATAGATTAATTCATTAATTCACTATTTTAAAATTTACTAATTTACCATTTCACCAATTTACTAATTTACTATTTTCACCAATTCACTATTTTACCAATTTACCAATTTACCAATTTCACCAATTTAACCATTTCACCAATTTTATCAAAATTTTATTTTGGTATAATTCTGGTAAAACTATTTCACTATTTCACCTGGTAAAATAGTTTAATTTCACTAGCATTTTTAATTGTAATTAGAGAAACCTATTTTTTTAATTCTCTAATTTGAGTAAAATTATAATGATGTTTTATATCTTCTTCTAGATTGCCACCAAATTCTACCTACACATAACCAATAACAAAATTCTTTAAGTTCACTTTATGTTAGGTTAAAACCTTTGTTAATACTAGTATTTAGGCAGTTATATGAAAGAAAAAGGACAAATCATTTTTAGTACAGTGCAAGACACTTAAAGACTACATTCTCGTGATTTGTCCCATTTTCAAAAATTTCATATTGAAATTTGATACTTTTTTGATTTCTTGTATTCTGATTGGTCAAAAATTAATTAATAAAAAATATTTTAAAAATAATTTTAAAAATAATTTTAAAATTAGCCAATAACAAGAAGCCAAAACATGTGACTTGTTCCATTTTTGGTTAAATTTTTACGTATCATATAAAAATACTATATTTTTAAAGCTATATATTTTGAAAAGTTATTATATCTTTTTAAAAAATAAGGCCGTTAAGATGTAATAAATTGATTTAGCTATAAAATAGTGGCCTTCTTTTTAAAATATCTTTTTTAGATTATAAGTTATTAGCTTTTAAAGTTTGTGTAGTCTTTAAGTGTCGCGCACTGTAACTTTTTTTAAATCAAATTTAATAAATTTTTTTTTTGGTTTAATTTTATAACTATAAAAAATTAAAATAAAAAATTTTGATTAAATTTGGTTAACTATGACCCCGAACAATCTATGTAAGATTATATTTGAGCATCATAATAAAAATTTTTTTGGTTAGCACTTTTGGTTTGGGTTTGGTATATATAAGCTATATTTTAAATATTAAATTAAACTTTTATTCACTTTTAACTTTTTTTGAAATATAATATTTTTTAAAAAAAACAAAAACAAAAATACATTCTCTAAAAAAAAAAAACTAAAATACATTTTTTAAAAAAAACTTAAGCCTATATTATATGATCTGTAACCCTATTATAGATCATAAATATATATTCTTTAAAATATGAAAAAAAAACTTCAAAAAAAAAAAAGCCATTTTGATTAATTTTTAGCCAATTTTTGCTTTTTTTTGACTTTGTATTTTTGTATTTTTGCATTTATTACCTGCCAGGTCACTATTATAATAGCCCAGATTTTTTATTAGCACATTTCAAATATAAGATTTATAAAAATACACCATTAGCATTCGTTTAAATATACCATTTTTGCTATTTAGCTGTTTTCAAATATAACCTTTTTATCCAATATCTACTTTTCAAATATAACCTTTTTTAAAAAACGGGCCTCCATTAGCAATTTTTCAAATATGACCTCACATAGATTATCCAGGGTCCTAGTTAACTGCTAAGTAGTTGTTAAGTTATTTTAACTTAAAAGTTGAAAAACTTTTATTTAGAAAAGATTTGTTCCTTTTCTATTGATATTTCTCTATATAGTAAAATTGCTTAAACAACTTTTTATTAATGCACAAAAGATAATTTAATATAAAGAATAAATAATTTTTGGCAAAATTAATATTTGTTTTAAATTTTTTTAATCATTGTTATAGAATAGCTTTGTTAATTTTGGTAGAAATTAGTTGAAAAATTATAACTTAAAAAGGAAATTTTGTAATAACTATATTTAGAGGTCGTCTAAAGCGGAGTAGATTCTTATAATATATATTTTAGGGAATTAACCTTAGGTTAGGGTCATAATGGATTAAAGTTAGGTACTGTAGGTTTTAGGTGTTATATAAGCAAAATTGCCTTCCTAACATTTTTAATTAATACACCAAGGTAGGTTTAGACTACCGTTTTTTTGTATTTTTCAGGTTTTTCGCTTTCTACTTCGCTGAAGATCATCAAATTTCTATAATTTGATTGGTCACATGTCACGTGATTCTGCTCCGCTTTAGACAACCTCTATATTTAGTAATAGTGATATGCGAAATTGATGTGCAATGACACTTAATAACGCTTAGCAATGATTAATGATGCTTAGCAATGCTTAATGACGCTTAGCAATACTTAATGACGCTTAGCGATACTTAATGACGCTTAGCAACACTTAACAATGCTTAGCGATGCTTAGCTCAATAGATATATAAACTCGCCTTATTTCCCTTAGTTTTAGATAGATCCAGACATTGTATTTTATATTTACCTTTATCATTATTATCCTCCTCTATTGTTATTAATAAACTCTTGGGATATCTAAGGAACAGACACTTTGGAATAGCCCTTTTGTAAATAAATAAACTGTCTATTATTTCTTGTTGTTTTATACTGAACTGCCATAGAAAAGTGTGTAGTTTCTTACAAATATAAATGAAACTATACTTCCCTCTTGTACACCACTTCACGCCCAAAGTAAAGGATCTTAGGAGCCATGTGATTGTTACTTTATCGGAATTAAAAAAGGCTTCCGGTACTGTAATATTGGTGCCTTTTGGCGAAAACCTAATAAAATTATTGGATATTATTGAAGAATTTGGAAATCTTATTATTTTTCTTGGCAGAAATATTTTTTTGGCTGTTACTAACCCTCTTGCTATTTAATTGCACTCTTGTTATTCTCTTACTACTTACTTGGAATTTTCTTTTGTTGGATATTAACTAGTTACTATATTTTGAAGATTAAAATTTTGTTGACAACTTACTACTAATCTTTTATTTTTTGGAGATATTACTTTTATTCTTTTATTAGTTTCCTTGAGACTTGGAAACTGACTTCTCTATATGAATAGAGCATATGAACTATATTTAAAACAAATTGAAGTACACGAAACAAGCCACTCTTCATTACTCACCGTAGATGTTTTACAAGCCTATCATTCTGATTTATACTGTACTATCTGTTACCCTGTTGCTAATTTACACCGTTCTTTTTGACAATTTTGGGAACCATACCAAAACAACTAATATTTTCAAAAGAAAACGACGCTTACCGTGTTCTAGTTACCGCTACTAATTATAATACTGCTAAAGCTGCTGCTCAAGATATTGTTTTTAGTTGCCGCTATAACAACAACCTTTTAGATTCAAAAGAAGTTATTGCTGGATTACTCTTTGAACATACTTCCTATACTTTTGCATCTACCTTATTTCCTGATTTTGAAGCTGCACCCGCCCAAGAGTTCTACACTAGCTGCTATACCTGCATACCAACTATGGGACCTGCCTATTTAAACAACTCTGATCAATGCTCCGCCTATCAATATTTACCATTCAACCAATTTAATTGAGGTTGTTCAGGGTTATTCTTAATAGCCTACCAGCCTTAGGCCTACTTTACTCCTGTAGAAATTGCCAGCTGACCAGAGAATGTGTCTCAATCCTAAACCCTAGCGGTCTTCAGAAACTGGGCGCCACGGCGTTAACTAATACTTGCAATCAGGGTTACCTTGAACCATTACAGTTTCCTAATACTGCCCTTATAAGGTTCGTTCTGACCCTAGTACCAACCTTCTTTTGGTAGCACCGTCAAAGATCGAAATCTACCTTCTTATTTGAGACTTGCCAAACAGGTTTCCAATTTCTCTGGTTTCTTGGATTTGATAGTATAATATTACACTTATGCCCAAAAGCTCCCATTCTAGATGATGCAAACAAGACTACAGGTTATATACCCACTGATAGAAAGAAACAGGTTACCGAACACAGGCCTATTTTTTAAAGCGTCCCTGATGGGATTCGAACTTTCAACCTGCCGCTTGGGGTGACAACTTGGCAACTTCCCTAAGTTGTCACACCCATCATCAGCAAATTTTGTATATAGATATTAATTGATATATAACAGTTAATCGTTTTATATTGATTAAAAAATAACAATATATATTAATTAACTGGTTAAAAATCGATATATATATATATATCATTTTTTATAATAAATCGTCATATATCTATATATCGATTATAATTGTAATTATTTGAAATGATAAATAACAATAACATAACTTTCATGATTACATAGTAGTTTGACCTGTCACAAAAATTTCAACCTGGATTACCAGGTAAAAAAAAAAACAGAGTTCAAAATTTCTTAAGTTTATTTGATCTGTAAGCTATTATAGATCATAAATATATATCCATAAAATATATAAAAAATTTTAAAAAAAAGCCGTTTTGTAGCATAGCACGAGTTTGTTTTGATTGGCTGTTATTAGGATAAATATAATTGGCAACGATCTATATGGAGGACCATGTTTATAACGGCCAGACGCAACGTACAGGACAGGCTATGGTATCCTGCGCAGCTGTAAAAACTGAGCTTGAAACGGCAAGCACCTCTACAAAAATTAATCCTAGTACTTCAGATACCATATCATCATGTCGCACTGAAGTACTACTCCAATATCATACTCATCTATCTTTACCTACACAACAATATAGCTCTATTTACACTATAGAACAAGAAATATACAATGAATATGAATTGTTACCAGATGAATCTGACAACAATCTCAATATATCAACTATATATAATAATACTATAGAAGAAACAAATACTGATTTCGACTCAAATTCATTAAAGGTTTATAACCTATTAACATGCTACAACAAATTCTTATACTATTACAGATTACAATCTTTACCTTTACTACAAACTGTTGGCTTCTTCTTAACCTATCTACAAGAAGAATATCCAATGTTTTATTCACAATAGTATATCAGAATCTCTATCAAATATAGCAGAAATGATTATTATTTTTTCTAAAAGTATATATTTATTTACTACATGAATATCTTTTACCCAATCACTTCTTTGTACCTTTTGAGGATTTTAGTCTTTTTAATTATGTTCCACTCAAATCAAGTTATTCAATACCAAGAGCTATATCTACAAGTAGCAATTCTAACTTAGAGCAAGTTCAAGATCAGACTTCTTCTCTCAATTTATCAATATGCACACATAATATTCAAGGGTATAACAACAACCTCAAAAGGCTAATGTGGGAACATTATTGTCTTTCACATGATATTCAGATTAGTTGTATTACTAAAACTAAAATATTTTCTAATAATTCCTTTACCTACTTCATTAAATCCTCACAATTCTCATACTTTTTGGGCAAGTACTGATAGCTCCAAAGCAGGTACTACAATCATGATTTCTAATATACTTAGACCATATATTCATAATATTCTTACCTATTCTGAATATCAGTCATCTGATATATCACATGTAAATTTCATATATATGAAATTTGAAAATTATATAAAATTACTATAAACTTTGAAGCAATGATATTTTTCAATCTATATATTAATGGATAGAATTTACCTGTACTAGATCTAGTACATTGTACTAGATTTAGTATATAATTAAACTTAATTATCTATTAATTTTTAAAATTAACTACTTAATTAAATATTTTTTAATAATATTTTAACTTATGGGCTACTTGTTTTAAAAAACTCATAGCTTTACATAGCTTTTTAAATTTTGTACATTTTTTTTAAAATTCGCATTTGCTAGTTTAACCTAGTTTTTAGCACATTTACTAGTAATTTTACAAAATATTTTTGATTATAAAAAATTTTTTTACTAAATAAATTTATTTAAACTATTAATAAAATTATAAACATAAGTTTGTTAGTTATAATTTTAAAATTTTATTTAAGATTAGATTAATATATAAGAAGTAATCTAAATTTGAAATTTTTGCTAGTAAATACTATATAACTAAAATATCCAATTTATATATAAAAATTAGATGTAATTTTTTTAAAATTTAAAGTAATATAACTTGAGATATACTAATTTAGGATTAAAAAAAATTTTGTAATTGAAATTAGATAATAAATATTTATAATTTTGATTAAGAATTTAGAAAATTTAATTAGCAAAAAATTTTTTAAACTCTAGCTAAACTCATATGGCTTACTATGTAAAGTAATAATTTGTAAAAATTTTCAAAAAAAGCTTATAATATAAGTAATAATTTTTATAATATAACTAATAATAATATTTTTTTTATAACAAGCCTATACAATTTTTTATTTATTAAAACTTTTAATTTGCCAAATATATTAATAAATTATAATTATAACTGACTTTACAAATGTACGAAATCTAGTACATTAGAAATCACAAAAAATACAATATATAAAAAAAATTTTTTTATAAAAATTTTTTAAAAAACAATACTGCTAAACTATTTTTGAATACTTATTAGATTTTTGTATATAAAAAAAATTAAGCTATTAATTTTTTTAAATTTTTAATGCATTTTTTAAAATGTACTATATTTCATACAAAAGGATAAATCCAATCCATTAACTTAAAATTAAATTTCACGATTATATAGAGCAAAATGTGGTGAATAAAAAAACCTTTCCTGCCAAGCCACAATTTTGCTATTTTTGCACAAAACGAAAATGTAACTTTGCTAAAAACAAATATTTCTGATTTTAAAATAATAAGTATATGTAAAATCATGCCTTGAACAACTTTACTTATGCGACCAAAGTAGGTTACCCTGTAAGAAAAATGAGTTATTTATGTAAAAACGTTAAATTTTTGCCTTTGCAATATAAAACTTTTTTTCATTAGGTAACCTACTTTGGGCACTTAAGCAAAGTTGTTCAGCACGTAATTTTATTTATATTTAAAGTTAAATCACGTTTTTTGGCTATTTACTAGGTACAGTCAACCCTCCATAAATGCAACCTCTATAAATGCAATACCTCTCTAAATGCACGTTTTTTTCTATTCCGTAAAATGTTATTAGTGCTAAATGCACGTTCTATATTCTGTAAATGCACGTTCTCTTGAATAACTTTTTATATCACACTAACCTCCCTAAATGCATGTGGCCAATCAAATTTTAGTATTTAAGATACGTTATACAGTTTGGTAGAAGTTACACAAACTTGATGATCTAATTTTTAAAAGCTGCAATTTAATTGGCTCTCTCTAAATACAAAACTCCCTAAATGCACGTTGTAGGCTTGTCCCTACGAGTTGCATTTATAGAGGGTTGACTATAAAAAATAGGGTCAAAGTTAGAAAAAAATTTTTTTTAAAGAAGATTTTTTAGAAAAAATTTTTTTTTAATGTTGACCCATTTTTTATCTAGTAAATGGCCAAAAAAACACATTTTAACTTTAAATATAAGTAAAATTACGTGCTGAACAACTTTGCTTAAGCACCCAAAGTAGGTTATCTAATAAAAAAAAAGTTTTATATTGCAAAGTCAAAAACTTTAATGTTTTTATATAGCCAACTCATTTTTCTTACTAGGTAACCTACTTTGGTCACATAAGTAAAGTTGTTCAGGGCATGATTTTACATATATTTATTATTTTAAAATTAGAAAATATTTGTTTTTGACGAAGTTACATTTTCATTTTGTGCAAAAATGGCAGAATTGTGGCTTGGCAAGAAAGATTTTTTTTATTCACCTCCTTTTGCTTTATATAATTGTGAAATTTAATTTTAAGTTAATATGTAGGTTGAAAAATATCATTGCTTCAAAGTTTATAGTAATTTTTTTTTTTGGCTTTGACAGTCTCGTCGGTGCTTTATTTTATATAATACTATTATAATACTTAAATACAATATTACAAATTTACTATACTACAAATAAAAAGCCCTGCATCATCTGGTTGCTTCGTGAGTACCTAGATGCGACCTGTCGCACTGGCTTACGGGTAAGCCAGGTTTCTGTGTCAGCTCTGTCAAGAACCAAACCATAGTGGCTTGAAACCACTTTTAATATACTCCTCCATTGTCTTTGTCCAAAGAGAGTCAACTTCTCTTTTCCTTGATACTTTGGTATTTCCTTCATTAGCAACATTTCGCTTTGGAACACTCAGTGCCGCAGCATTCTTCTTTTTGTCTTTACCCGAAAAGAAAGACCTTTTCATGCTTCTTGTGATTCCTGATCTTTTTTCCCATTCTGCGACCCTTGTACACCTTTCTCTCCAGATAGAGTCATAAAAGCCGTTTCGCATTGAGAAAAGAAAGATCTTAGTAACAATCCTAAGATTCCTTCGCCCGATTCCTCTGGTCTCCAAATCTTTAAAGATACTCTCTGGTAGAACCCCTTGGCTAGATATACTCTACGCAGAGCTTTCTCTTTATCGCTAAGTTTCATATCAAAAAAGATTTCTCTAAAGTTTTTTAAAGGCACCAGAATTCTTTCATCTGTCAAAAGTTCTTTCCAAGCAACCTCTGAGACCACTGTCTCAATATTCTGCCATGTTACCCTCAGGCTCTTGCAAAACCCAAGGTGTTCAAGAATTTCCGGCACGTTTTCACTGCACAGCTTGCAGCTAGTATCCTTGTAGATTTCTGGTCTTCGTCTGCCTAACTCCTGCAATAATGGCAGCTCATCACACAAAACTTTCAACCAAAATGCTAAACGTTTACCCCTTGCTATTGAGTTACATTTTACTCCTAATGTTTCTTTCAGGTGCGACCAAAATAATTGCCAATGAAATAACTCCTTACTATCTTTTTCTCACTCAAGACTTTTGTAAGTACCCGAGGCCTTCCATTCCGCACCGATTTGGGTATTTTGTATTCTTTTGATAAAAGATCTTATTCTCGTTTCTACTACATAGTTTTTCCAACTAAGACTGCATGTTTACCAGTCATTCGTTTCTGGTATAATATCTACCATCATGCCCTGCCTGGCACCCTTCTTTGCAAGAAAGTCCGCTCTGTCATTTCAGAGGTTGTTGTCATGGCTTATGACTTTAATAAGCTCCAATTTAATCTTCTTCATTCGTAAAAGGTCCTGAATCTTCATCTGCACATCATAATTCTTAACTTTACACCATTTCAAGATCGCATCTAGGTATCTTTTCCCACCTCTTATATATTCAATTGCGACAGCACTATCTGTATGAATTAAGACTATACTATTAATATTAACCGTTAGCAGAACCAACCAAATAGCCACTAACTCTGGCTTCGATGATGAAGGCCAGTTTTCCAATTTGGCAAAACCCTTCAAAAAACTCCTTGACCCTTCACTATCTGTTTATACCCAACCTGCACCCATAACTGAGATACCCTCCTCTTAAATAAAGAACCGTCTGTATAAAATATAAATTTACCCTTCTCTTGACCTAGATTGAATCTAATCTGTTCATCTAATAAATCTCTTAAGCCCAGTTCAAATCTCTGCTTATTCAATATTTCTAGTTCTCTTTGTTCTACTGGTTTTAACCACACCAACTCTTCACTAGCTTTCGAGGCAAGTTCCTTTTTAACTTCACCTCTTTTCTCTATGAAGTCTTCGAATATCTGGACTATCCTTTTGCTCGATTTAAGTGTTGGCCTCAGAAGCTGGGTGATGATGTCTTCCTTACGTACCCACTTCGTACACTTGAGCTTCTTGTTACCTTGTTCGTCTTGGCAATTACATTCCAACAACAATACCTCTCTGTTTTCTAAATTTATCTATGACCCTTATACTCTGCGAGAACTCTCTTCTTTCCCTTCTTGATAACTCTGTGCACTTCACCTGGGTTCTCCTTATCCTGGAGCAATATTCACTCTTTGCATCTATCATCACTAGTAATTAAGCTCCGGTTCATGGCAAGCCTTGGAATTTCCTGAGAGTGAGGCGTAAACTCCCCTTTTAATGCTCTTTCCCTGTAATTTTGGAGAACCACCCCCTCAACTACAGCAAACCATTTCGCTTTCCTTCCTTTTCTACTAGAACCCCGTGCCAACATAAGCTGCTGCCACGATATTAGGCTTTTCCCGTCTTTGGTGATGAGTTGATTAAGATAGAAGATGTTGTGTTTTTTGAGCTCTTTAGTTAGGCCCAATGCGTCTGCCTTTTTTAACAGAGCTCTGATTGTAAAACCCGACCCTACAAGGTTCCACTTCTCATTATTGAAATGAAAATTCAGCCCTAGCTCCTTTGCTTTAAGCAGAACTAGACATGACAAATTACTTTTCCACGATCTATACAGATCCTGCATAGTAGCATTATCTTCTATTTCTTTTGTTAGACCAGCGTTGAGGTGACCCTGTTTAATTCTAATTCTTGTGAGACCAGATCGAGGGTCCTTCTGGTTCACTTGCTTATATAAAGCTACAATTTGCCTAGCTGCCAGTTCATGATCGAGGCGTCGGTAGCAACCGAGGTCCTTGTGTGTAATAACAAAGTTACCTACAGATCTTTTAACTCCAATTTTGTATTTATCAAGTTTCAGAAAGGGCTGTTGTATTTTCTTCAGGTTCTTTGGTGATAATCTTGAGACCTGGAGCATGTACATCAGCTTTGGTAACAGAAACATATTATTAATATAAGCACATTGGCTAGGCGTGATATATTTTTTCTGAAGTGCCAAAGTAGCCTGCCGTACTATTCCTTTTGCTCTATTCGTAACTAGTGTTTCTTTTAGATTGTGTCCAAACCATACCCTAACATTCTTATAAGAGATTGATTATCTTCAGGTCTAACCATATCCTTATTGACCTGAATGCACTTCTCCTCTTTACTTAAATTCGAGTTCTATACTAGTAACTTGTATTTACTTCCATTAATCTCAATATTATTAATTTGATAAAATTCTTTTGCGATACGTAGAATTTGGCTCATTTCTTCTTTATTTTTAGCAATCCAAGAGGTGTCATCTGCAAAAGCAATAACTGTTTGCCTATACGTATATTTGCGGTATGAATTTCTGGCCAAATCTGTCAGCTCCTGGACCTCTACTATATATCCTAGATTTTTTTCTTTTTGAACTCTCACCAAAAGAGGGTCATAGAAGATGCGCCACGCAAAAGGAGAAATTACCTCGCCTTGATCTATTCCATCTTCGACTGTGATCACTTCAGAAAGACCCACACTTGTTATAACTCTAAACTTTCTACTTTCAAACAAGTTTATAATGAACTGAATTGTCCTTTTCGGGACCTTGATTCTTTGGAGAGCTAGCTCTAACATTTCATGTAACACCGAATCAAATGCTTTTCGCATGTCCTGGAATAGGACCCAAATCTCTTTCGACTTCTCTTTGGCCTCTTCTAAAATTGCATTCATAAGCTGTATTGGGTACTCCGTTGATGACCCTGGGAGTGCTGCAAAATTTGCTCCTTTCAGGATAGACCTTTCGACCAAAATTGTTAAAAGCCTCTTTGTGACCACTTTAGTAACGCACTTTCTGAAAGATTCTAATAGTGCTATTGGCCTAATATTGTTAAGACAAAGCCCCCAATCCTCGTTCTTCGAAATGGGGTACAATTGGGCCAGTTTCCATTTGGCTGGAATTTTGGTCTCCATTATACATCTATTTGCAAAAATTCTAAAAATGTTCTGGACCCTGCTATCTGCATTCTTAATTAACGTATAACTAATTTTTGAGGCCCCAGGGGCTGAGTTCGTTTTAACTTCTTTCAGAGTATTCTCCCACTCTTCTTCGGATATGTCTAGATCCATACTTGAGTACCAATTATCCTTAATTGATTCAATTGGTTTGTAAATCTCAGCCCATTCCTTAGTCATCTTATCTTTTCTAATTTCTCTTCTTTTGAACTGACTTAGGAAATGTTTGTTTGCTTCCTCCAATACTTCACTCGCGTTGTTTACTAATGTCTTAGAGCCCTCTCTCTCGACTATAAGTCTATCTATTGAAATTCGACTGAAGGGTTTGTCAAGAAGGCTTAACAGCATTTTCCCTTGCTCTTTAAGGATCCTTTCACATATTTTGTCGGTATTTAATCTGATTGATTCATGTGCTGAGCCTTCTCTTTCTTTCAACCATCTACTCTTTAAAAGTTTTCACCAACCCTTGGTATCTGTGAACCAATCATCTGAAATCACTTGCTGGGCCAAAGGTATGTTCGTTTCATATTTCTCGTTTATTACATGCAGGGTATGATTCACTTCGATAAGGTCTTTGACGTCATAGTTTCTCCCTTTATTAAGTAGTTTTCTCACCTTCCTCAGAATTTTGCTAATCTTCACAATATCCGAGTATATATTTTCTTGTGCCCTTGCATTTTTCTTTCTATTCTAAGAATAATTATAAATTTTCTTCTTTGGAATGTTCTTATTTGCTGCATAGATGATCTATTTTCTATTGCATTCCATGCTTCATCCAATGTGCAAGCTTTAGAATTTTCCTGGGCAGTTTCGTTGATTAGCCGTTTGATACTTGGTTTATTGTACAAATACTGGTATAGGTCTTCTTTATATTCCTCCCAGTTCTCTTGTGTGGCCTTGTCGTACTCATATACTGTTCTAGTGATCTTTTTTTTACGCACTTCTGCAATGCTAATTCTACCAAGCAACTCTTCAACTTGCATTTCTGCATCAATTAGTGCGTGGTCACTGCAGGTAACATAGTCCATGCTATGAATTTCTGCTCTCGATAACATGTCTATTAGACCTTCTGAAAGCCAGATCTGGTCGATTCTGGTTTTAGATCTACAAAGTATATGCTCTTGATATCGGGTTCAGTCAGCAAAAAGTATTCTTAAACCCTTGACCTAACAACCAGCTATGCAGAGACAATTTTTTTTTGCACGGGTTGTCTGCTGTCCACAGTTCTCTTCATATACCTCTTAACAATCTCCTGTTGAACCCGTTTGATTTTATCTTTATCGTTTGGAGGTAGATAAACCGTAATAACGACTATTTCTAGTTGTTTAAAATAAAAAGCTGCTTCGATTATAAATTCACTATATCTAACCACTTGACCTAAATGTTTTTCCCAATCCTTCCTTACGAGGAGACCAACTCCTGAACTCTTTTTCTTGTTTGCATCACTACTTGACCAAAAACCATTGTAGTTTACCAAATTCTTTGTTAGAAAATATCCTTCTTTGGCTGAAATATTTGACTCAACAANACAATCTCCTGTTGAACCCGTTTGATTTTATCTTTATCGTTTGGAGGTAGATAAACCGTAATAACGACTATTTCTAGTTGTTTAAAATAAAAAGCTGCTTCGATTATAAATTCACTATATCTAACCACTTGACCTAAATGTTTTTCCCAATCCTTCCTTACGAGGAGACCAACTCCTGAACTCTTTTTCTTGTTTGCATCACTACTTGACCAAAAACCATTGTAGTTTACCAAATTCTTTGTTAGAAAATATCCTTCTTTGGCTGAAATATTTGACTCAACAAGTCCTATGACAGCATAGTCCCTTGTTTCTACCCAATTTCCAAGCATTTCTAACTTGAGTCCATTTGAATTTTTGATTCCATTAATATTATGACTTGCTACTTTAAATATAATTTCTTCACCAGCTTTAAAACGCTTCAGAATACTGGCAGTCTCTACCCCGTTGGACTCCAGCCTACTTACTACAGAACCTTCTCCTTCTGCTCCTAGGTGTATTGGCCTAGATTCTTTTTGTTTTTTGAAAACTTCGTATTCACTTTTAAGAAACCTATCTATTTCGGAACCCTCCTCATGTATTGTTTTTTGAGAAGATGCTGCATTAACTTGCACTACTGGTATTTTATTTTTAGGAGGGTGCAGGATTTTCTCTTTTCCCTTTGTGATGCTTGGAGTGCCGTTTTAGGAGCGAAGAGCAGGCCGTACCTGCTCTACGCTTTTATACCTTTCTTCTATTCTAGCTAGTCTTTTTAAAATTTCCTCCAACATTCCTATATTAAGATGTTTCTCTTCATATTTCTGGGATCTTGTCAAATTATTTTGGCTGTATTTCCGTTGAAAACTCATCTGCTTCCCATTGCTTCTATCAACGTTCCTATCATTAATACTATTGCTAATATCTGTTAATGGCATTCTCCTTAGAAAATCTTCATTTCTTGGTATGGAAAATTCTTTAGAACAATTCTCCTGTTTGTTTTTGAGCACATATTTACATTCTTGTTTTCTTCTATTGTCAGGTGCTTCTTTGTTAGTTTCCCAAAACAATTTAGTGCTGTAATAGTATGCTGTTCTCTTTAATGCATTTTCCAAATCTTTAGCTGTTTCAAAATAAACTGTTGCCAGACCTCTTTGATTTCCATTGCTATTTGCAGATATGTATACTGCTTTTGCATTAAACTTCTTCATTTGTCTTAATAAAGCAGATTCCACTACCACTTTTGGTACGTTTTTAACAATTGCTCTATAAGCACTCCTGCTTGTTAATGTTTCTGTATCAAACTTTCCGTGTGTCAAACGAACAACCTTTCCTTGGTCGAAATGTACTGCCCACATTTTTTCTAATAGATCCTTTTTAGTCTCGTTGCGTAGAATTAATTCAATATAGGCTGCTTCATTTTTTCCAAACGGCATATATTCTTTCACCCGTGCCAAGCCAAAAGGGCTTAGGCATCTTCTTATCAGTCCAGCCCTTGCATTTCTTGGCAGGTCCCATAAGGTTAATTCAANTTTCACCCGTGCCAAGCCAAAAGGGCTTAGGCATCTTCTTATCAGTCCAGCCCTTGCATTTCTTGGCAGGTCCCATAAGGTTAATTCAATCGTAGGCTTTACTTTTGTACTTGTTATTGGAGTTTTTTGTATGTATGAATTTTGATTCAAACTACTGTTGCCATTCACACAAGTTTTAACAATCTTTGCTTGTGATGGTTTTGTAACATCTTCATTAGGTTCTGCATCATTGTCTAGCCTGTTAGCTTCCTTGGAGTTTTGGATTGCGCAGTCAATATGCATTTCGTCTATTAGCTCGTTTAATTCAACTTCCACCTTCATTAAAATATCCTCTTGTATATTTTTCTCTATCAGTCTTGTTACTCCGTTAATTGTTACTTTTTCTTCTAACACTTCTTCTCTCTGTCTTTTCTTTTGTGGGGCTTTTCCTTTCAAAGTTTCTTCCAATTCTTCAGTTTCGTAGTCCATGGTACCGCATTCTAAGTCTAACATTATCTCCTTTCTTGACAATACGGTTTCCTTCTGTTTTACTTCAGATGTTTTTCTGTATAGATTTTCTAGGCTGAAAGTAATCTCCTTTTTCCTTTTATTGTCTTCAATTTCCATTTCTACAAATTGCTTCTCTTCCTCCAATACTAGCATTCCTCTTGCCTTTTTCTGTTCTATCCATCTATATGTATCTAGCAATTGCCTAATTATATAGACAACTCCTGTCCTTTTTAGTCCTAAGAATTTCGCTATATGCTTATCTTTCTTAAGCAATCTATTTTCAAACTCGTTAAGGATGAGTTCCTGCGATTTCTGTTCCTTAAGGAATAAGTTTTGGTATTTAATTTCCAACCCCATTTTTTGGGATAAAGACGTATATATAGTTTGTGCTGGAAAATTCTAGAAAATTCTTGTCGTTGTTTCAATTCTGTTTTTGTGCATGTGATTTGATTATCAAATTTATACACGTGTTTTGTTTGTTTACTTGATTATCTAGTATTTGTTTGTTTGCTTGTTTGTTTATGCGTTGCCCGATCAGTCCCAATGATCTGCAGACAGGGGTAAGCTAATTTTCCCAAAAAAGTTTTTAAAATTTTTTCCAAAAATAAAAAACTGTACAAGGCTCCACAAGTTTATGTCGTTGAGCCAAGAGCCAATACTAAACTACTGTTTATTTTTAGTAACACACTTCTTTACTTAGTCGACTTGACCTTGTTTTCTAATGTGATTTTTGCTTTAAATGTAGTTACTCTTCTGTAACGTTTTTGGTACAAATGATCATCAGGAAGAGTTGCTCCACAATATGATAGTAATTTTATATATAATTATTTCAAATTTCATATATATATAATTTACATCTAATATTGTATAACAAATCAGATAACTGATATGCAGTTGCTATTGATCTCTTCTTTAAACATGACTTTAATTTAGAATTATATCAGTTTACTTACCTTTAGATAATTTACAACTTAGTCTGGATATACAAAATAATGTTATTCAATGGATAAACCAATCCCTTAACAATAATATCCAACCAATTATTATTGTAGACTTTAATGCATCTCAAAACAATATATTATTAGCAATTAAATACAAATTGCTCCAATTTCTCCAGTTTAATAACATGTATAATCTTGCAGAACATACACAATCATCCTTACCAACTTGGCAAAGTAGCAGTTACCAAAGCACTATTGATTACATTTGGGCACATAATCCTATTCTAAGATATCTTTCTAAATTTGAATCTGATCAATCCAACACAAGTACTAATAGTGATTATACAATTCTAATATCAAGATGGTCATTTCCATATGCTTTTTTTAAAACTAGAAGATATATTATAGTACTAAAACTCGTAAAAAAGTCTTTGACTACAAGTCTATAAACTCTGAACAATGGCAAAATTTCTCAGATTAAGTAATCCAAAATCCGACTCTAAACCATACTCCACTATCAACAAATACTACAGAATCACTTGAAACAACTTGGTACAAAATTCAAACAAGTATAATTAATGCTGCTCTTCAATATATTCCCTACAAAAAATTTAAAGTTCGCAACTTTCAACATAATTTCTTATCCAAAGCAACTAAACTTCACTACAATCTCAAAAAACTTAGTAATATTATTAGACAAATAAAGATTATAATCAAAAATCAAACTTCTATCCCATTACACCTCAAAACCAAAACATTAATTATATTAATACTCAATACCAAGTTAATATTCCATTATTACTAACTACACACAACCTATTACCAAACTAAATTTTTACTACAAATCTTGAATAGAAAGCACTATTTTATGCTCGTAATATTGAAAATACTAAAGAAATAAAACAACAAATTAATAATGCTATTTCCAAAAGATGTAACAAACTTGCCACCAACCCAACTTCAATGATTAATAGTATTCTTAATTGCTATAAAACCCAGTTAAATTCAATAATATTAATACAGATACAAGCACTATTACAGAACCTTATGCTATTAAGAACTATATTTGTAACAATTTTGATCAATGGACCCACACTCGTAATATTGACTATAATCTTTATAATACTCATTGAAAAGCTGAATATAACTCTAAATCTAATATTAATACTAATTGGTACAATCACATTTTGGAAGAATTTACATTAGATAAAGTCTCTACTACACTTTGCCATCTTCCTAATAACAAAGCCTATGGCCCATCTATTAAGTATATAGGACTCTCTTTTCTTCAAGCTATTACAGCCCTCTTTAATAGATGTCTTACACAACAATCTATACCTAAACAATGGAAAGAAGGAAGAATTTTTCCTATTTCTAAAAAACCAATTTTTGATGGTAATATTTTAAATACACAACCCATTAGTCTTTTAGAACATATCAAAAAACTTTACACTAAAATCCTTACTAATCGTCTTAATCATATTTTTACAAAACACAAAATTTTATCACCTTATAACTTTATTGCTCTTCCAGGCAATAGTACTTCAATTTCTATTCATATACTTAATAATATTATTAAGAATGCATCATGTAATAGTTCTCAACTTTGGCTTATATCGCAGGATATGAGCAAAGCTTAAGACTCTGTTAATTTTGATCTTTTTTATAAATCTTTGGCTAGAATTTAAATGCCTACTCAACTTATCAATATACTTATTAATCTTTTATTGACTGACACAATAGAGTTATTACTAATTTTGAGCTAACTAATTTTTACTCAGTTAAAAATGGTATAGACCAAGGAGAAACAATAACTCTTCTCTTTTGGAAAATTTATTATGATCCTCTTATTCACTATATATCCTCTTATTTTACTAGCTATACACTTACTACATCTTGGCAAACAAGCCTTTGTACACTATATTTAACTACCAAAAAACTTCATACTTCTTTATCAGTTTTGGCTTATATGGATATCACTTTATGGATCACCCAATCTAAAACTAAATTAGAACAAATTATTAATATAGCTACCTCATTTTACCAAATGGCAGATATACAAGTCAATCCCCATAAATTCCTATTTATTACCAATAATAACTCCAATCACAATATTTCTTTTCTTAACTGTAATATACCAAGAAATCCTAAAAACCAACCATTAAAATTTTTGGGATGTTGGTTTACTTTAGATAACAAAATATCTAAACAAATCCAACTTATTCAAGAAGAGGTTTTCAACTAGTTAATATTGCCAGTACTAAAAAAATTACAGACAAACAAATTATATATGTTATTAATACTGTAATTATCCCAACACTTGAATATAAAATTTATAATATAGTACTTCCATGTACAATATGCGCTAAAATTTTAGCCAAATATTTAACAGTAACTAAGCACAAAGCAAACATATCACAGTCTATTCCTAATAGTACTATGCTTAATCACCATCTTTATAATATCTATAATATTTGGGACATTCAACTTCAACACCATATTACCAATTTTCTTTATAGAATCAATAATTCCTTAATTTTAGGAACAACTACACATATTAGACTACAACAATTACAAAACAATCTCTGGTCAACTACAAGTATACTTCAATATTCCCAGCCTATTATTGATGGACCTAATAAAATATCACAAACTTCAAAATTATCCAACTTCTTACTTATTTTAATATACAAATAACTGCTAATCAAGAAATTATATGCCCAAAAACGATTAGTAATACACATCTACCAATTGAACCTATCCTTATTCAACATCCACAATATATTCAATTCAAAAAATAGCTTAAATATCACAAAATTCTATACCTAGAACAGCTTTGTACTGCTGATAATAGCACTTTACTTTGCTGACAAGATCAATCACCAAGACTTCACCAAATTTCTAAAGGTAGACAACTACTATGGTTCTCATATCTTGAGGATAAAGTTACTTCTCATGGGCTTTATCGTACTCTACTACCACATTACCAATCTCAAGGTATTAATCCCTTTGCTTACAATATAGATTATTTTTCAAAAAAGCTCAAACCATGACTTCTAACATACCAAGATAACAATATTATTATTAGAAAAATTAGAAAATATCTGGATGACAAAATAGCATCTATTAGTCATTGGAAAATTAGCTTTGATACCAACCATACCTTATTTTATTCATCTTCAGAAATACAATTTGAACACTGTTCAAATTGTCATTTAAACTCTAAAAGAATCCAACATACTTGTACTATTGAAGTCCCAATTATATTCTCTATACAATTTTTTGGTCGATATTCTTTACCATATCATATTAATCTATATGCAAATCTTATAGATTTAATTTGCTCTGCAGCTATTAAACATCCATTAACTATACCTCAACTACCTCTAATCAATATTAATAATAAAATAGTATCTAATTTATTTCATCCAAATTAGGCAACTACTACTCTTCAACAAATTGCTCTTAATAATGCTATACAGTCTTTCTTTACACTCTATACTGATGACTCAGTTACAGATATTGGCACTGATTGCTGCTCAATGGGAATATGTTGGGTTCAAATTCTGAATAACCAAGTTTTATTTTTTTTTATTTATATTTTTTTTTTATACAACGAGGCCTATCCTCTAACTCTTTATTAATCAATTAATAATTACATTTTATAGTTATAATGAAAAAAGGTGAGGTAGGAGTAAGAGCTACTTTACTCTCGACCTAAGCTGTACTAGACAGATCAGTTGTAGATCTCTAGCTTGCGCGTGAGTATGTACATCCTTTACTAATATATTTATTTATTTCTAATTGTCAAAAATTTTTGAAAAGAGGTGGTGGGTATTCTATCTATTTTATTAAGTGGAGAAGGAGCAGGGATAACTAAGTCATGAGTAATCTGACGAGAAGGTAGCCAGATCTCGTCGTAGATTATTTTAACTATAAGATGGTGTAATAAAGGGGAATATTTGATTCTATCACTAAGGAGCGAGCGTTGCTATAGTTATAAACCCTACCGGTAGGCCATGGCTGATGTGAACATTCATAAACACTGATATAAATTCTCTCAAATTAGTTACTTGTAGTTCTAGTTCTTCTGCAAGTACTGTAATTACATCTTTAAGTTGTGATTCTAGAGTAATGGAGTTGCGTATACATGTTATTAGATGGACAATATCTTCTGGTGCGGCGTAACACCTTGGGCATGTATAGTGTGGGTGTTTCTGTGGATCACGGTTATAGAAGATGAGGTGCGTAGGGAGATCGTCCGCGATTAGTTTGACCTTAAAGTTTTTTATCCTTGAAATAAGGGAGTCAAATGGTGATTTATCTTCTAGATTGAGGTACGTTAGTGTCAGCTTGATCTGGATGTCATCAAATACGTTGATCCAATGTTTTATGCGGTTTTGGTTTGTCCATTTGAGATGATTTGTAATAGCTAGAATATTTGTAGTTACTTTCTTTAGTTGATATATGCAAGGAGCAGACCTAACATATGGGATAAAGTGGTTGGCTAGGAGGCGCTGAGGTATTATATTAGTATTAAAGATCTCATCCAGTTTGTTAGAGTGGCAAAGGTCTTTATCCAGCTGTACAGTGACCTGCAAATTCATCGTTATGGACTTGACTATTAGTAGTAAGGATGAATAGTCTAGCTTATTAGCAATTGATCTAAAATTATATGGTGGTATTATCATTGTTTTTTCTAGTAGTTTATGCAGTATTAGATTGTTTATGGTTACTTGAATCTTTGTACATGGAAGACAAGTTATTAATGTAAATATTAATAGCGTTAATCCTGCATGTATTGTATTAGCCCATTTATCGGTAGCATATCCTATCGAGAAGGAGGGGCTATTAAAAGAGCATATCGCCAAGGGAAGGTGTTGATTATATGTTGATCGTAGAGTAGTGGTTAGAAAAATAGATATCGCTTTTTTGTTATTGATTTTGACTATTTCCCCCAACATTTCTGTGATAGCATCGTAAAAATGTTAAGTGGTCTACTCCTCTTTTCATTAATAGTTAATTTATGGTCATTTGTTTTTGATACGCCTTTCTTTGGTTCCACCTTATTTTTTATTGCATTTTTGATATCTGACAAATCCGCGTGCAATATTTTTTTTGAATTGACTTTTATTGTGAATGCTCTTTCCTTGGAATGCACAGCTTTTTTGTTTGATTGTAGAGTCTTTTAGGTCGCATCCTAAACATGCTAACAGTCTATTATTATCCTCCTTATAGTGCTTTATCTTCAGAACCTCTCCTGTAAGTTTACTAGCTTTCCCCAATATAGCCATGTTTGTGATTACTCTAGGCCCAGTAGTTCGATCACATTTCCTTAGAGTACAAGTATTAGAGTATATAAGTTCTGTTGAGGGATTCACGGTTGTCCTAATTAAGTCTTGAATCTCTGTAAACCAGGCAAGAATACGCCCAGTCGGGATCTTTCCAATATTGTGATGAAATCCTCGCCAGTCTAATAATTTTGAATTATTATAGTTGAGAAATTGTTCAATGTAGACTACTTCATGTAGGTTTAATTTCTCTTTTAATATGTGCGCTTTGGGGTGTTGTAATAACATCTTGTTGATTAAAGTACCCCGATTGTTTTTTCTAGGAATCAGCCATTCATTGTATTTATTGTGAAGAATTTGTATACTAGTGAATATAGTACTACAACCATTTGGGCAGTATAAGTTTTAAGTTGTTTATGGGGAAAAAGAGGTAATAAGTGAAGGATTGACTGATCTGATCGGGCTGAGTCCTGGAGCGCTTGGAGGCAAATTTTAAGAAAGGATCTATCGAAGTCAATGTGATTAATATTTTTTACTATGGTCGACAATAGATGTGCTTGTTGTACTTGTGGCAAATGTTTTAGAGTGTATATATCTTGGTGATATAAGAAGGAATTTGGGATATTCCTTGAGATCTTTGCTTTGTTTTTTACCAGGCCAGTATATTCCCGTGTTAGCAGCTCTAGCTGTTTTTGTGTAAGGAAAGCACTATATAGCCTGTATAATAGTCTAGGGATTATGACACTATTTATTATATAAATTGCTTGTTTCTCGGTGATATGTGCTTTGTGCATTTTTGCTATACTCTGCCTAGCCTCTCTTATATTGTTTTTTGTACTTTCGACCGGCCAGGGTCTATTGAAAACCAAACCATGCACCTAGGTATTTGAATGGTTGTATAGATGCAATTGCTATTATTAGTTGCCCGTTAAAACTTATAGATTTGTTCACTACAGAGGAATTTGTAATTAGCAGCGATTTCGTCGGGTTGACCTGTATCCCGGTAAACTTATAGAATGAATTTGCAACTGATATGATATCCTTTAGCTCCTTTTTACTCTGGGCCACCCACAAGGAATCGTCCATATAGGCCATTATTGAGGTCTGTATTTCCTTTTGGTGAAGTATAGTCGATATAGTACTACTGAAGCCATTGTGTTCACTGTGAATGCGTTTTATTAGGGGATCATAGTATATCCTCTATAATATTGGTGAGAAGGTCTCCCCTTGATCAATACCATCCTCTACAGAGTAGGTATTAGTAGGCCCATAGTCTGTTAGAACACGATTAGTACGGTTGGATAAGATAAAGTTTAACAGGTTGATGAAGGGAGTTGGAATTCTGATTCTTTTTAAGGCTTCTAATATAGTTGGTATATATATTGAGTCGAAGGCCTTCGACATATCTTGTAAGAGCAGCCAAAGTTCTCTTTTGTTTGCATGAGCGTGTTCTAGCATTGATGTATTGTTTTTTTTTAGAAATTGGCCAGATGCTTGATTGCAGCTATTGTTTCAGAACCTTTTCCCACCTTATACACGCATTTATTAATTCCAAAAGGTGATCTAACGCTATTTTTGGTAGATGCCGTAGCATTTCATTGGAGATACCTGTAGGTCCTGGTGCTTTATGTATTGGCGCTTCAGCGATTATATTGAGGAGTTCATCTAATTCAAAGGGCATTATTAATTGTTCATATATCCTACTAACGATATTCGTTAGAGGGGCTCCCATTTCTTTTGGTAGTTTACGTCTGGTGGGTTTTCTTTGCTTCATTTACTGAAATGATTTCTAGTAGTCTCATTAATTTTTTTTTGGTTTGTGATAACACCGTCTGGAAGTATTATTTTTTGCAAACTGATACAGTCCTTGTTCCTTTTCAGAATACTATCTATCATCCTACTCGTGTTATCTCTAAAATCATTATATCGCCTGTTGGTATAGAATTTTATACGTTTTGCTTGTTGTGCATTTTTCTCTCAGTTTCTACTTTTCCATATCATAGTTTTGAGTTCTTTTATATTTGTGACTGTGTTTTTATAGTGAGACTTATTATTGGGTGCAACAATAGTTGTTAGAGCTAATGGGGTTATTGAAAATTTTGTCATTTGTGCTGACGATAGTGCTTTGTGCAGGTTTTTATTTATTTCTGGGAGCAAATATGAGGCCGAACAAGGAGAGGAGGAGATGTTCACAAGTTTATGAAAGCTTTTGTTAATGTGCTTTAGGGCTGTGTATAACCTGAATACTTTCATCGACAAGGTGTAGAAGTTCTAGGTTTTTTGTAGATAGTCGGAATGTGTGCATCGGCTGCACGTTTAACCGCTAATGACCAAACATGCCAATGCTTGTCCTACTGGTCCGGTTGAGTGATCTTCATATTTGACAACTCTTGGTTCAATATCTGTTGGGTTTTGTTTGAAATTCTTCACATTCTTGTTGTGAGGTTTTTTCATATAAGTAAATTTTCTATTTCTTCTTTTTGCTTCGTGGTATAGTAGGAGTAAATCTAGTATACCAGCTAGTTGACAAAATCACGTGATCACTATCTGAAATACCAGTAGCATTAATTAGATCCGGGGTATCCACCTCCAGCAAAATGTCGGAAGAGACCCAAATATCATCTATCTGTGATCGTAGTCCTCTGCCTTGCCATATGGGATCAGAAATTTTATGGAAGTCAAGTAGGCTACTAAGACCATTCATATTTAGATCTGAAAATATTTGCAATTGTTTTTTCTTAGAAACTGCTTGGTTGGCGTTAAAATCTCCCAGTACTATGCTGTGCCAATTCCTAAGTTTTGCCTCTGCAACTCATAGACTTATTTGTTTTTGTGTGCGGTCTGATAATTCTGGATTGTTGGAGGGCAGATATACTGCTATTATCCTAGTTTTGTTCCCTGGAAAAAGAAAGTCTATTTGTAGGGCCGTACTAGGGAAGGTATTAATATTATGTATATAAGGTTGGACTGAATTGTGTACCATTATGGCGGTGCCGAGACTCGCCTCTTTACTTTGCGTTGATTGAAGGATGAAGTGGGATGTAAATATACTATAGTGTTTATTTGTTAGTGTTATTGCACTGCTATTTTTTAATTTTGTCTCAGATAAGGCTGCAATATGTATGTGTTCCTGTATGCAGAATTCGATCCACATTTGTAATTTAGTACTATTATTAAGACCCCTTATGTTATGAGTTATAATGTTCAATCTTTTTTTAATATTTGGAAAGTCTTTCCTATTGTTAATGGTTTGTTCGGGAGTGCCCACATTTAGTGTTACTTGATTCTCAACACTCATTGATTAATTCTTCTTCATGATCTGGTCCTTGTGTGTTGATGATTGGTTGGGTTGGTTCGTTCCCTTGCATGGGTGTGTCAATATCAATTTCAGCTTCCTCAAAAAGTTCCCATCGGCGATGAGAGGGATGTAAGCTGGAAGGCAAAATCTGGAATTATTTCTAGTTCTAGGTTCTGTTTAAGAAAATCTATAGCTGATGGGATCTCTTCCTGGTTTGTTATTGGGAAGTTTAGTGTAGTTTGTAAATTCCTCTGTTCTATCTGTTGTTTAAGTTCTTTAACCATGTTTGGTAGTTTGTCACCTGTCTCTTTTACGTTTTTTTTGAGAATTTGAATCCAATCTTCCGAGAGCGATTGGAAGAAGTAGTGTTCTCGTAGGGCTCTCGCCGCTATTGTCAGCTCGCAAGGAGTCATTATAGATAGTACTAAGTTTACTTTTTCTACTAGCTTCGGATCAGTTGGGAGTTCCGGCTTGTCAGTGTAGTTAAAGTTAATATATTCCTTTGAAAGAGGGTTGGGTATTGCATAATATCTTGGTATTGTATGCAGGAAGTTTGCGAGAGCTTCCTTGTTGTCAATAGGGAAGGAGAAGGTGCCTGCTAGTAGCAAACTCTGTGGGTCCTTCGGGAGGCGTTTTTTGCTAATGATATAATTATTTGGTAGGGTCTTAAATGCGTAAACCGCTCTTAACTTCCCAATGTGCTCTTTAAAATGCTCTGCATCTTGTGGGTAAAATGGAAAGATCTATTTAAGTTGTAGGGTAAGTTCTTGTGGCGTTGGTGGAAGTGGCATCTTCTTTGGTGGTAATTCGAAGTATGACTCTGGAAGATCCTTAAAAATATAGAACTTCCGCAATTCCTCTTTATATCCCCAAACTTTTTTAAGATCTGCTCGAACAGTAATTGGAAATATCTTCCAAGTTGTTTCATTAAGCCATCCAGGGTGCTCTGGGAGTGGAGTTCTGTCGTCTGCGAAGTATGTGTCAGGTAACCTATCAAAAGCAAAAATCTGTCTAAGAGCTATTACTGCTGCTCTTACTCGTCTACGATCTGTCAGGGGCAACTCAAATGGTAGAGGTTCTTAACTTGATCTTCAATTTCTCATGGATGGTCTGGTAGTGCAATGAGCATTTCTGGTTTAGCTTCCTCGATTGCTCCTTTAATAGTATCAAAGTCCATTTTAATTTCTATTTTGGCAAAGCCGACCAGATACATAGTGTACCTAGTGATTTTGACAGAGTCTAGCCTAGTGAACTCCCCGTTTGTTCAGAAATCTATAGCTAATTTCTTCCTAAGCATATCAGTAAGTTGGTCTCTGTTCTCTCTATTAATCATATGGGCATTATCTATTAATCATATGGGCATTATGCATCTGTTTGTATTTGCGTGTTGCTTCTTCTATAAGATCCATGAATTCTTGTTGATGTTGTGGCCAGGTATTGTGTTTCTTAGTGAATGTGCGAAAGAAGGCCCGGTCCCTATATTTGAGTTTCAGTCCAACTGCTTGTGGAATTTTTATTTGTGTTGGTTTGGTTTGTAGTTTGTGTTGTATTAACGCTTTAAATTTGGTTGGATATAAAAAGACTACTAGTATCTCGTCTCAGTTCTATACATTTTTATCGAATGCTATTTTTTTGCATTTGATAATGCAGATCTTACACATGCTATCCATTCCTTGATTAATTTAATTAAATCTGGGTGTTGACTTTGGTTAGGTTTTCTTGGTCCGGTTACTGCGTGACTGTATAATTTCTGGTAGCTTCCTGCATTGTCACCCTCTTCTGATATCGTATCTATTGAATCTTCCCTGTGATTCGAATCTAGGTCCATGCCATCAATAGTATTGGCCGGTGCTGCACGTGATTGCTGAACAAGGTCTTGGTGCTGGGCATCTGTTGTATCATGTAAATTAGGTTTGGTTCTGATTGGTGCCCTACTTTATGTTCAAATCCTGTCAAGGTGTGGGTTTCTTCTATTTTTGGTAATGTGCCAGGTGCTATACTCAGGCCCTGTTCAAAAGCGGTTTGTTTTGATTTTATATTTATCAATGATGTCATCTTTGCATTTTGAGGGGGTGAACTGACTTCGCCACTTTTTTCATTTGAGTCTTGGGGAACGGTCAGAGTTTCTTTCATATCATTTATAGTGAGGTCTGGGAGGGACTTCTGCTTACAGATTTTCTTTGTAATATGTTGCTCATTGTCATACTGTTCATTCAGCAAATCAGTCTCCATATGGCTCATAGGTAGCCTAGTTGGCTCACTCATGTTTGTGCTTTCGTTGTATAGTGTTGCCGACCGAGTCGGCAACAAAGGGTTGAATATAGCAGGTGTGCCAAGTACTATTGACCTTTTCCTTTTCCTTATGTTATCTAACGTCCGAGAGAGTTGTAGGGTACGACCTAGGTCCTTCACTTAGTTATTTGTATTTGTTATATGCCTTTCTCTTTCCTGCTATGCGCTGTTTTTTGTTTACTTGGGGATTTACAAATGTACGGGAAAGAGTTTGAATTAACTTTTTATAACCAAGTTTTATATCAATCCTCAGCATCAATTAAACTATGGCCATCCTCTTATAAAGCAGAATTAATGCCTATCTTATTAGCAATTACTACAGTATTATGCAACTCTCAAGTTCATATTTTCACAGACTCTTAATCAATTATCTCCAAATATCAAACTCTAATTACTCTAAACCATGCATCTACAAAACAATTTAAATCCAACTACTGGCCTATATGGCAAACTCCTTAATATAGTCAAATCTCTCAATATTCAACTTAACTTTACTAAAGTTCTAATAATCTATTTAACAATATAGCAGATTTGCTAGCCAAAAACCACTATACTTTATTATCAACTTTGCAACTCAATTATAATAATATTTATAACCAATACCATATATTGCAGTAGAATGATTTGCCTATAGAACATCCAACTAGATATCTTGTTAAGAATATTTGTAAAGCCCACATTATTGCTATGTCACAAAAACACAATAGTAAATGGTCAGGCTTTACTCATTTAATTGACTGGAATTCTACATGGAAATACTTTAATCATAACCAAAAACCTATACACAATATTACTAATTTCAAACTTAACTATTTAAAAGCTTTTAAATGTAAAATGCTTTTTAATGAACTACCCTTATATTTCCACTGCTACAAAATTTTTCCATACCTTTACACTAACCCTAACTGCTTTTAGTATAATCAACCTAATTCCTACTTTAATTGGCTTACCTGCAATAATTCCCTTCTAATATACAATATTATTCAAAATACTATCCATAATATACTACATAAGTCCAAACTTGAACTATCAAATCTTGAACTACAAGAATTGGAATATAGGCTTGCTAACCATCAAGCCTTTAGCACTTTTCAACCTTTATCCAATCTATATTATAAAGAAACAATAATCAAAGGACTTATACCAATACCTATAATAATCCAATCTATTCAAAGCTTCAATATTTCCTATAAAATTGCATCTACTACTATTATTCAAATCTTGCTAAATATTAATGAACAAATCTATGATCTCTACTTGAAGGAAAAACCAAAATTTACCTACTTACAATCCTTATACTAACAATAGACAAATTAATAACTATCACTCTAAATCTCTAAATCATATAAACACAAAAATTATACTAATAGCTGTATTTGTAGCCGACCAGATGAATTACATACTCTTCTTAATACATGTCCACCTATTGGACAAGCAATTAGAAAAATAGATATATGGTCTACTTTTAAAACCAAATTTAGCACTTCTACTAACTATATTTTAACTATACAAATCTAGGTGAGTCTTAGTAGGTTTAGGTCGCAGATAAAATAGTCTGAGCTTCAATTCTTGCTAGAGCTTCGATCCTATTTTAAAAAAGCAATCCGGATTAGATTCGGATTCTCTTTCATGTATCCGGTTTAATCTGATTTATAATCCGTATTGGTAAATTCGAATTCAATCTGTAATGATTTCAATACTACGCATATGCACTATTACTACGTCCTGTTTTATTGTTAACTATCACCCTTTTTGTAATTCCGCCTTATTTAAAGATAAAATTAACTATGACACAAAACACGTTTAGATTCATGCTAAATAAAGCTTTCAATATTCGATATCTACGATTAACCTTGAGGTTTTTTTATTCTAACATAGCTTTTGCTTTTGTTATCGTAATCTTGAAGTATTTCTGGTCATATTATATTATCCCTTAAACCGTCTAGCAGGCAAATTTGTCTGCTAAAATGATTTTTAAAAAGTTTTTTTGAGTTTTCTTAAAATTTATTTAAGCTTGACCCCCCTATTTATTGAATAAAATTAAAGATATTCCTTTTATATATAACATATTTAAATTTTATTATTCTATCTTTAATTTTGATAAAGATATTACATTTTTAATAAAACTTATTTTTTAGTTTTACTATTAAAATTTTAAAAAGTTTCTTAAAATTTTATAGTTCCTGAAGAGAAATTTTGTAGTTACTACTAAGTAAAGTTCAAATTTTGCTTAATAAGTTGTAAAAGTTTTAATAATAAAAGTAGTGTAATTTTAAATTGTCTACAACTTTGATTAAGGTAATAGGGGGGTCTATCTTATAATTTTATTGAGTAAAACTAAAAAAAAACAGAAAAAATTTTTAAAATTAAAATTTTTTTAAAAAATTATAAATTTTTCTTTTATAAGCAACTTCAAATTTTTTATAAATATTAAGCAAATAAAAAGAAGTTTTAAATAGTATATAATTATAGTTTTTATTTAAAAAAAAATTATAAAATATTTTTATTTTTTAAAAAAATAGATCAGATATGAATTTATAAAATTTAAGCAGCCAAATTTGTCCACTAAAATGGACAGTTTAAGGGATAAGTTGTTAGCAAATCCCGTGATGATCATATTTACGTCTGCTAGCAGAAATATGACCCCTATAGGGATACCACGAATCTGCGATAGCATAATATGCAATTTTAACGCAGAAGCATATGCAACAGCTAAAGCATAATCTATGCATAAATGGCAGGAATTAATATTAGGTTATCAATTTCCCTACCAGTTCCTATTGGACCCAGCATTTGATTATACGAAACATAAATTTTATAAATTATCGGATTTGAAATTTCAAATATTAAGTAATAAAACATATCGTTAAAGTAGTATAAAAATTTACGGTTTTACTAAATCACACCACTGGTGCTCAACACCACAATGATTTTCACCAATCAAATTTTTTAAATGCAGTGTAAAGTAAAGATCAGGTGTAACATAAAATTTTTGTTGTTTGCTTTTTTTTTAAAAAATACCTTCTAACTCAAAATTTTATCTATGAAACTACTTTTTTTTTTAAAAAAAAAACCCCTTGCGAAATTTTACTATATACTATGTTTCACTCTAACCCTAACTATTGCTCTATTTAACATTTATCAACCTTAACTTTTGTTTATTTTTTTTTGTTTATTTTTTTGATATTGATCTTCATGTTACACCGCATACTGGTGTTTAACACTACTGGTTTGATTTATAATTACTGAAAATTTAATAAGAAACATATATTAGGACACAAAGTTAATTTTTCGTTTTGCATAACATGGTGTTCCAAAATTTGTAAATTAATATGCTTATGTTCACACCCAGAAAATTTTAGATTTTTTTTCGGTTCTATCGAGTAATTCCAGAAAATTAAGGTCACTATAGGGTAACACCGGAGAAAAAATTAAATAGCAAAATGGAATAATTGGCATGATTGAAATTTATAAAAAAAAAGGTCGCAAAATGAAAAATTAACTTTGCGTGGCCTTATACTAAAATTTTGCAGAGAATTTTTTTGTTTAGCACAAAAGACAGTTTTGTAAACACGACTCTTTTCGTAATTTTATATTACACAGATTTTATAGTTTATTGGTAAGTTACTAATGGGGTTCAGTACTTACAATAATGATAACAATAAAAATTTATAACGATAAATTTCGCATATTTCTATGCATAATCTGTAGTATAATTTTAAAAAATTTATTGCATAATTCGCATAATTCGAAGTGTAAAGCAGGCAGAATTTGGGGGTTTGTCGTAGCAGAAAATTAGAATCCCTAGACTCCTGTAGACTGAAATCCTGTGACGCACGTGATTCATATGACTGCGCTGAGACAGTCAGGGTTTTTTTTAAAAAAAAAAAAACTTTTTTTAAGAATCGGAAGGAGGATACAAGACCTGATCCTGGCCCTGATACTCTGCAAGACCATATGAAGATTGTGAAGAAACCATCACCAAGCCTCCACGATTCTATTAAAGAAAAAGAGAATAATTGTTGCAAGATCAGATCGATTTACAATTGGAATGATGATGCATAAACTGGTTGCATTTGAGGCTTTGTTAATTATCAGAACAGCCTCCCCAAAGTTAAACATGGAAAAATCGATTGTCAACAATTATGGCATGATGAGGTTGATCAAGGAAAAATTCGATCTTGTTCTTTTTGTTTCTGCCCCCATATACTTTTTTTTATAAATAGTGTTAGTTTTGACCTGTGTAAAAGATATATCATTGATTTGTCTTGTAATAAAGATAAACTGATCTTGGTTTCTTTGTCCTTCGTTTAATAAAAGAACTGTTTCATGAATTCACCGTTAGCCTCGCCAAATTGTTACGCCTCTCATTATTGGGTATATTTTGGGGTGTTTTGTTGGTCTTGGTGGTCAGTAGTTGTCCGTCCTGTGACACCGGCCCGGATTTCCGTCTTCAACAATGTATAAATAGCATAAACTTATAAACTCTACTCAAACTTTACATGCACAAATACCATTCAATTAACTGATATATACTATATTACCAAACTCAATTACTTCGCATCACCCGACTGAGAGAGTTGGATCGCTATCGTTCTAGCATGTACTGTACGTACATACGTCTGAAAAGATACCAGACACTACATAAGCAATATCTAGAATTATAATCAGGATAATCCTTATCCTTAATCCAATATGTAATACAGATCCATCTGTTTAAAATTAACGGATACGGATATCCAAAATTAATCTGAATTATCGGATGAATCTGAATTTATCAGAGTACAGATTGAAGCACTAATTCTTGCATATAGTTTATTAAATTTTATTCAAAGTAATTGGTATAAAGTACAGCTAGTTTCACAGAAGCAGCTGGTTAAATTATTAATAAAAATAAAAGCAGGACCTCACCTTAATACCAAAAAAAAAAATAATAAAATAATTGGTGACGATCTTTTTTTATATAGTCAATTGTAATTTTTAAAGTACTTTTAATAGTAAAAATCGTCATGTCATATAAAACTTTTTTTTTGTAATACAAAACGTAACAACCAACTTTAGTAGTTGGTAGTTTACCTTCCAACTTATTGTTTTTTAACTTGAGATACAATAAGATGCAATAGTTTCTAAAACTAGATAAGAGGTGAATATTTTGAAAGGTCAAAAGATAGTTTGGTAGTCTAAACAATTGGTGAATTGAAATTGAAAGACTATGCTCAACTAGTTTGTTTGTGTTTTTTTACGAAAAGTATAATTTTGATAAACCATATTTTAATAGTTTTGATTATAATTTATTTAGTACATGTATAGTTTGTGAATAAGATGTTTATAACACAATAAGTAATAGTAATAGTAGTATTAAAAATGGTCGCATACGTGTTATTTAGTAGACATTTATATGTATTTATTGTGAAAAATAACAAAACCCTTGTAAAATCCAAGCTAAAGTTGTTAATACAAAACTGAATTAGTATATTATAAATTTATAATATGTCTTTAGAGTGTATTGACTAATTTTTTAAAAGTTCAAAAGTTATAAAATTTTTGTCCGGTACTCTATTCAGGGTATAATCAACATTTTTTCTAGAATATCTTAACAACCAATAAAAACAAACTTCTGCTATGCTCCGTTTTGCACTATTTTTACACCTTTTTCTCTTTTACTCCTCTCTTCTTTTCTCACTCCTTTTTTTTTCTTTTTTTCTTTTTCTTTTTTTCTTTTTCTTTTTTTTTTTAATATTTCGAATACTTTCGAAATATTTTAAAACTAGAAAATCAAGCCGGATTAGTAGATTTGTAATTTGGATCATATCAAGGATATGTTTGACTAATATTTTTAAAATGTTTCGATGATTTTTGATAATTTTACTACAAGATCAGATTAATTTTTTTTGTTTATAATTTAGATCTTCTATCAATTTTATATTGTTTTTTTGTTTTCCTTTTGTTTTTTTTTGGTTTCGTTTCATTTTTTAGTTTTGTTTTGTGTTTTTTTTATTTTTTATTTTTTTTTATTTTATTTCTATACTTTATTACTGGCACTTTGCAAGAAATTCAATGACTTTTTAGCACTTTGCACAAGCCAACTTAGCCTTTTGACACTTTGCAAGAACATACAACTAATTTCTCCAGCAATTTCTAAATTTTAAGAATGCAAGTTTTTGCAAGTTTTTACAAGGGTTCGCTTTATTTATTTTTTCGGTTCATATTTTTTGGTTTTGTTTTTTGTTTGTTTTCTTTTTAATTTTATTTTATTTTATTTATCCCTTACTTCTTTCGAAACTTTGCAAGAAAACGACTTGACTTTTTTGGCACTTTATAAGAACATCAATTCTAACGTCTCTGGTACTTTGCAAGAAGTCACGAATATAAGCAAATATAATTGAATATAAGCAAATATGAGCAAATATAATTTCATTTTTGTTTTTTTCGTTATTTTTTTTGGGTTTGTTTTTTGTTTTTTGTTTATTTTTTTTAATTATTTTTTTTAATTTAATTTTATTTTATTTATTCCTTACTTTTTTTAGAACTTGCAAAAAAACAACCTGACTTTTTCAGCATTTTACAAGAACACCAATTTTAACTTTTCTGGCACTTTGCAAAAAGTAGCGAATATGTGTAAATATAAGCGAATATAAGCATTGGTTTTATTTTTTTGGGTTTATTTTTTTTATTACATTTTATAATAATATATAATAAAATATAATATTTAAAATATAATATAATCTAAAAAACTCTCTCTGCTAATCACCCATACACAAAATTTTTTAGCTTAATTATTTTAAAGATTCTCATAATTTTATAATTTATTAAGTAAACCTAGTTTTGACTCTTAAACAAACTTGTTTTACTTCCAAAAACACATATAATACTTAAATTTTATTGCAAAAACCTTCAAACTTATTAAGTAAAGGGCCTTCGGCCTAAAATTGTATTTTCTCTAAAATACATTTAGAACAGCCTTCTTAACCTATTTTACAAACTAAGAATAAGTTAAAGAGGATACTTTTCTCATCATAACAAGCTGTACTTCAAGCTTGTAGTTATAAAACTGACTGAGATATACTCAAAACCTTTAACTTTTCTATATTCCTTTTCCTCTTTTTGTTTTTTTTTTCCTTTTTTCTTTTTTAACTCTGCTACCAAAACTCCTTTAGGCGTTTTTTGTGTAACATAAAACTGTGCTACCCACATCTTTAATAACCTGAAACTTATTGGTTCTTAGTAGAGATCCAATCCGTAATCCTATTAATCCGGATTAATCCTATTATTTATATTTGATATATATATCCGGATTTAGTATTTTAAATAGGATTCATCCGTTTTTAAATAGGATGGATCCGGCCAAATCACTAGTAATAACTTACAGGTAGGAACGTCCCGAATAAGAAAATGATGATCCCGATCATG